>QMIH01002334.1:56490-76460 GCA_003987875.1 Clarias batrachus | reverse complement strand
GAAACGCATAAAGGCATAATCTGGCCCACGTGTGGGCCATTGCGTCCAGACCCAGGGGAGCTGGAGGAGTCAGAGAGTAGTAAAGGGGGCATTATGCTGCCTCTTATGAGACAAAGAGGTCCACCTCTGCTACGTAAAATCTTTCCCAGATTGACTGACTACTTCGGGGTGGGGTTTCCATTCCCCATATTTCACAGCTCGTCTGGATAGCAAGTCTGCTCCTACATTCATATGCCCTGGAATGTAAATCGCCCTGAGGGACAGGAACTTGTCCTGTGCCCAAAGCAGAACCTGGTGCGCTAGCTTGTTCAAGCGGCGCGAGCACAGTCCACCCTGGCGATTTATGTACGAGACTACCGCAGTGCTGTCCACCCGCACTAGGACATGGTAGCATCTCAACTGCTGGAGGAAGTGTTTCAGGGCCAGAAACAGAGCCATCATGTCGAGGCAATTGATGTGCCACGCGAGAAGATGACCTCTCCAGCTCCCTTGTGCTGGACGGCCATCCAAGACCGCACCCCAGCCCGTGAGGGAAGCGTATGTCGTTAGCATCTTGCGACGACAAGACGGACCTAGAGTGGGACCCAAAGTCAGAAACCGGGGTCTGAACCACATAGAAAGGGTACGAAGCCCCCGGCGCATAACCCTTATTAGCCCCTGGGGGTTGGCCCTTGAAGGAAACCCCCTGGCTCTTAGCCACAGCTGAAACGCTCTCATGTGCAGAAGACCCAAAGGTATCACCATGGACGCAGCTGCCATGAGGCCTAAAGATTTCTAAAAGTGATGAAGTGTGACTTTCTGGCCTAGCTTGATTTCCTTCAGGGTGTTGAAAATGGATTCGACACGAGCAGGAGACAACTGTTCCCGCATTGTGACCGAATCCCATGTGACACCCAAATATGTTGTCCTCTGAACAGGAAGGAGAARGCTTTTTGTGGCATTGAGTCTCAATCCTAAAGAATGAAGATGGGCTAGGACGACATCTCGATGTCGAAGCGCTAGCTCCTGAGACTGGGCCAGAATCAGCCAGTCGTTTATGTAATTCAAAATACGGATGTCCTGGAGTCATAAAGGTGCCAGAGCTGTATCCATGCATTTTGTATATGTGCGGGGTGACAAATGGAAGGACCCAATACTGGTAAGCTTCGCCCCCAAAAGCGAACCTCAGGAACTTCCTGTGCTGTGGCAATAGTTCTATATGGAAATATGCGTCCTTGAGATCGATCGTCACAAACCAATCCTCTAGTTGGATTTGGGAAACAATCATTTTGACAGACAACATTTTGAATTTGGATTTCCTGAGATAGCGGTTCAAGCCGCGAAGATCCAAGATCGGACGCAACCCCTCTCTTGGGCACCAAAAAATACCGACTGTAGTAGCCCGACTCTTTGTCTGGGAGGGGAACATGTTCTATGGCCCCTTTGCCCAGCAGTCTGTAACTGCTGGGCCAGCAGATGTGCTTGATCCGGTTTCACGGAAGTGGAGACCACGCCGTTGAAACGCAGAGGACGATGTGCAAACTGAATCCTGTAGCCTACAGTCCTTTGTACTCAAAGAGATCCACCTAGAAAGAGCCTCCCAAAGGCGTGTTCATATAGCTTCGCCTCCCGAAACCTAGTGGCGACGGAATTAACAGCGTCGCCAAAAAGGCCGGAAGGCGAGACGGGGACATCGAGGAGGACAGCACGATCCTTATCCTTGCTGCCCTGAGGTTCAGCCACAGATGCCTCTCCGTGGATACCATGGCAGCCATAGAATGGCCCACAGCACGGGCCGTCTGCTTGGTTGCATGGAGAGACAGGTCTGTGGATCGGCGCGGCTCTACAAACACCCTGTCATCAATAACCCCGCCGGTGATCAGGTCCTTCAGCAGGTCAGCCTCGTAAGCCTGCAAAACCGCTATGGTGTTCAGTGAAGCACCAACCTGTCCTGCAGCCTGAAAAGCTTTACCCACCAAAGCAGATGTCAATCTGCACAGCTTGGAGGGGAGAGTAGGGTTTTCAGGGAGGATGATGTCCCAGGAGAGAGATAGCCCGCAAGCATCTCTTCTATCTGGGGCATCATCATATAACTGCGTGCTTTCGCATCAATTATATTCGAATAAGTCGAAGGCACAAAAACACGCAATGAATACGGCTTGCTCCATGAAAGAGTTAATTCATCATGGATGTCACCAAAGAAGGGGAGAGAGAGACATTGAGGCTCCTCCCCCCCCGGCCACCCGACAGAAACCTGTTGTTCAATCTCGAACGCTTGGGGGAATCTCGCTGCTGCGGCCAGTCGATATGCAATCGCTCNAAGACAAAAAGATCTGAGGATGTTTCCGGTTCACTCCTATTTATAACCTGCAGGTGCACCTTATTCGGTGACGTCATGCCTGGCACAGGTTATAAGCCGAAGGTATTCGGCGGGTTTTGACATGCACAAGCTTCACAACCGGGCAACAAWGMGATGTTYYCATAGYRTTTTCACGCAGCATTGAGTGTAGCTTTTGAAAGGGAACCTTTTTTTAGATTGAGCAGGAAACAAAAAGTTTCTCAATCAGGACAACTTCAATATGGCGATGCAGCAGGAAAGCCATGCTTTTCTCTGCCCAAACAGATCTCTCTTCTTCTATTACACGTCCTAATTCTTAGCCCAATGCACGATCACTCTAGGGCCCCCTTGTGGTGAGTACAGCAGAACATGTTAACAGGCCCATGTCTGTTACACTGCAAGAAATGAGAGTGGGATGGACACCGTCCTACCCTAACAGGCCAGTTTTGCACTCAAAGGTCTTCCAGTTGTCTATGAAGCCCACGTTGTTTTCGGAGCACCACCTGGACATCCAGTGGTTCAGCGACCATAACCTGCTGTAAGTTATGTCACTACGTCTCATTGGGATGGGACCAGAGCAAACTTCTTCATCGGACATCGCCTTCGCTATTTTAAACACTTCTGTAAAGTTATGCTTGCTAACCTCTGACTGTCAAAGGCGTATATCGTTAGCTCCAGCATGTATCACTATCTTAGCCCCTAAAGGCTTAACTAATTTCAAGTGCCTCAATATTGAATCTCCTATAACCAGAGCTCTTTCAGGTTTCTCAGCGGGTGCATCACTGAGGAGAGCAAACCTGTTGGAAACGTGAAGCGCAGAAGAGGTCTGCTCCGGTGGGCTAGCCTTAGCGTTAGCTTTGGCTGAATGAGTATGCCGCTGAGTCGTCACCTACTCGCCCCACTGTGAGGGCTCTACTGCCGGAGTTGGGGGCTGGTTATCTCCATCTGTTCACCCAGACTTTCCGCTACAGGAATAACGCTGCTCTCGCGCTCACTAACCCTCTCTAAAGTCTGGATGCGCTCCTCTAATGCTAATATCTTCTCCGTCAAGGTGCTAACTAACACACACCAATCACAAATAAAATTATCACTAATGAAGAATGTCTAAACATCCTGCACTCTACACACTGAACGAGCTGAATGGTAGACATGATAACATATTTAGACCTTTGCTCTGCAGAATGTACTGTACAACAGGGGAAAAAAAAGCAACAAAACAAAGGTATCAGGCCACCCAATTCAACAGCATGCCACATATGGGGCATAGCAGTCAATGTGTTTGGAGTTTTTGATCCGGCCTCCAAAGACCCCGGATCCAAACCCAACTGAGCAAATAAGATCCATCCATTGACCCCCCACTGCACATCCCATATAACCTAAAGTATCCACTGCTAATGTTTAAACAGACCACAGTACACCCCAGAGCTTTAATACTTTTCTGTATGTGCATGTGGGTTTTGTCTTTTACACCAAAATACTGCTTCAGTCAGATGAAAAATGTGGAAAGATACTGTAAATCTGGAGATAGAATCCGAGCAGCAGTTACATTTAATTTGCTTCAGCTTCGTCACACAACTTTTAAGTAGACTGTATATACTAAATATATGCATACCTGTATTTATAACATACAGTATGCTGAGAAGATAAGATGAATGTATTATATTTAGAAAAAGACTTCACAGGTTAATAGGCATAATATATTTATCTCCTGGAATCCACTTATCTTAGAACTGAAAATCCAAACACATTTCTTTGCCAGCAGACTGAAAACTGATCATCTACTGTGGCATACATATGTGGCAAAAAATGGTATTGATTCATAGACATATAATCATGAGTTTATGATATTTTTTAAAAAGACTGGATACTGTGTATCACTGTTACCTTTAGTTTCAGTTTCAGGTACCTTCTCACACTACTGAATGACCTCTATTAGCACTAATCTCTTTCATTATTTCATTATTGATAATTTCATTATCAATTTCCATGTCGTCCACGTTAATTAATCTTTGCTCCCCTATTCTGGTACAAGTTGATCTTTGTTTTATCTGTCCATTAGATAATGTTATCATAGTATGAAAAGTTCCATGTTGGAAACCACTTCCACAAATCTGAGTCATGTTCTTTTGTTGTTTTTGTTTATTATTATTATTATTATTATTAGATTTTGGAAAAGAGCGGCTTCTGTCCCACTTATCTGTAGGATGTACAAGAGTAAGACTATGTCAGGGGATTAGCATGATACAGTTTGAAGAAACTAAGAAGTGAGATATAATAGCCTATCAACTGTTACGGGGACACAGACTCAAACAATGAACCCGAACGGGCGTTTATTAACAGTTTGTGGAATACTGAAAACACTTAATGAAAAACAACCGGAAAGTCTTATCTGCGTGACTGATGGAGCTGGTGGGAGTGTGGAGACAAACAGTGAAGACGTGGACCAATCAACAAGGCTGAAACAGGATACGATATGGAGTTCCAGGAGACACAATGGGGAATTCGGCAACAAGATGAGGAGCCAGGGGATGAGACGAGACACGAACGTAGCTTTGCTTGATCAGGTAAAGTGCGGAGTCTGTTTCCGTGAGCGAGGTCAGACACTGATTGTGGGGAAGTGAGGTGTATTTACGGTGTAGTGCTAATGTGAATCAGGTGTGTGCTCAGAACTCGGTGATGGTGAACGGAAATTGACGGTGGAGCCTGGTGTTTCCGTAACACCAACCAGGTCCTAATGTATTCTTGGACTTAATTAGTCAACCCAGGGGTATAACAAATGAATTTAAAGCCAGAGATTAAATTAAATCAGGATTACAAGCACTGTTGATCTGAATTACACTGAATAAAAACACAGAATGGAGCCATTTTATTTACTATAATCAGCACAGATTTATTAATTATATGGAAAATTTAACTGTGTAAGGAGAACAACTAGTGGTGACAAGTACTATGACATGGCAGAATATACATGCTCTTGAATGATAATTAGCAGATAAAGGGGCTATGTGTATGACTGGGTGACCAATTCTGTAGGTATTTCCTAAATAACACGGCTTCTCATGGTGCATTTACTGATTAAACTAAGAAACTGAAGGCTAGGAACCACAATGCATGCTGTGAGAGACTGTAAGATATGGGACTGGTTGGATCTGAAGCTGGGAAATTAGGGAGCATGGTTTGCTAAATTAGGAATGTTCTTGGGACTTGGGGATTGTTATTCTGTTTGGTGTTTCCTGTATTAAAGTCATAGTCATAAAAGCCAAATTCGACAAATGGAGGTATTAAGATAGCAAGATGAGAAAACACCCCTAAAGGGTGATAAGGACATTTCCAGCTACAATTGCGATTCACAAGATTCAGAAGAGGATTCAAGCAGCTAAGATGAGGACAAAGAAGACAATTAAAGTTGAGATCAAAGTTGAGCTACTGAAAGCAATAGCCTGGCCTCTCCCTAAAAGGCGGCCCTGTATGATGCGCAAAGTATCTTAGTCGAAGACAGATTATATCGCAGCAAGAACATTCAACATGATATTAATTTATAATCTGTGTTGGGCTATGCATTTTCCATTTAAGTTTGATGTGATTTACATACCTATGATATGGGGCTTATAAGCCACAAAGGAGAAGGATGTAGTATGATTTTTTAATCAGCTATAAATAATCAAATGTACCCAACATGGATATATTTGGCATTAGCTAGTGAGCCTGATACTGTATGTACAGTATGTCCATGAATGTGAGTGTCTAACGTATACAGTACATTATGGAATGCGACTGTATGTTGGGTAAGACATTGGGGCACCTTCATTGTGGGCTGAAGGGGGCCCTAATGAGACCCAGATGTTGGGGGGGGGGGGCACTGAAGCAATGTACATATTCTTCATTCTTCAACCTCCCCAATAGTGAACACTATTGGCGGGGGTTGAAGAATATGTAATGGGGAAACAGACAAGAGAGTTAGTTGCTCCAAGGACCACCTCTGGCCGTTATGAATTGATAATAAAGGTCAAAATCTTCTGAAAACAAAACACGAGACTCTAAGTGTTTTCCCCAACACTACCAATCTATTGGCTTATTAGGCAATTGGTGACAGGTTCATGGGCACATAAGGCTCATCTATGTCTATCATTGATGGCCACATAAGAAAGGTATCAGGCTGCCCAATGCAAAATGCATCAGCCTACCTCATATGGGGCATAGCAGTCAATGAGTTCAGGGTTTTTGATCCGGCCTCCAAAAACCCCTGATCTAAATCCAACTGAGCATCCATGGAATGCACTGGGCAAATCCATCCAAAAGATGCATCCATTTTCTCCCATCCAATATCCCATTTAACCTAAAGTATCCACTGCTAATGTTCTGGTGCCAGAGTACACCCCAGAGATCTTGTGGCGTCATTTATTTCCAAAGGATTCATACCATAGCTATACCTGTAAATAACATGAATTTTTGATTTAGCACCTTGAATAACTGCTAAATTAATGAATTTCATTTAAAATATATGTAATACTGGTAAGTATGTAGCAGAAATAGATACTATACAGTAAATTCAGAATCAAGTCAATTCTTAGCTCAGGTTACTTTTTGTGTTGAGTTACATTTAATCCTTTTTTTTGTAGTGTTGTCTTTTACATTAAAATACTGCTTCAGTCAGATGAAAGACTGAAAACTGATAATCTAGTGTGGCATAGGTGGCAAAAAAGTGTTGATTCATAGACATAATTATGTTTACATGATATTTTTATGTAACTTAAAACAAAAAAAAGACTGGATACTGTAATTATCATTATTGATTTTAGTCATCCACGTTGATTAATCTTTGCTCCCTTATCCTGTTACACGTTGATTTTTGTTTTATCTGTCCATGAGATAATGTTATCATATTAACACAAGTTCCATGTTGAAAACCACTTCCACAAATCTGAGTAATGTCCTGTCTTTGATTTAAAGAAGTCAGGAGCAAGGCATGGTGAAACATATTTGGTTGATGGATGCTGACAAAACAATTTTAAATCCGCTGCTTCATGGAATCAAGTTAATGAATAAATAAACTGGTGGCAATAAAACAAATGTAGTGATCCCATGATGTACATGCCAGTAGCTCCTCTCCATCCACAGTTAATATTTGATCATGTGCTTGCTGCCATAAATGTTTATTGGTCTAATCTGTTTCGATTACAAAAGTCAGGTCAAGTCAAATAGGCTTTATTGTCACTTCAACCATATACAGTTAGTACACAGTGAAATAAAACAACATTCCACCAGGACCAAGATGCTACATGCAACATAAATTTACAACATAAATTAACAAAAGTCTAACTAGCTAACTAAGAAGCCTAATTAGCTGGCTAGCTGGAAACGATCTACATTTTTATACCAAAGACACAACAGAGACAACATAAAGTGCTCATGCAAATGTGTAAACAAGAGCAGAAAACAATGACAGTGCGACAAACATGACATTACGATACTCTGTGGAGTTGAGGTGATGAGTTGTGGTGATGAGTTGAGGGAGTGTATGTGTGTGTGTTTTATCAGTCCAGTCTGTTTTTGTCAAGGCGATGGATGGCTTGTGTTAAAAATCTGGATGTTTGTGCCTGAATGCTTCAGTACCTTCTACCAGATGGCAGGAGGGTGAAGAGTGAGTAAGAGGTGTATGTCCGATCAGTCACAATGCTTGTGACTTTGCGGATGCAGCGTATGGTGTAGATGTCTTCTCAGGATTGGTAGTGGAAGAAAGAAGGAAAGAAGAAAGAAGAAGCGCTGTTGGGCTTTCTTGTGCAGCTGAGCTGGTGTTGAGGATTAAAACTAATCTACTGTAATAATCCCCTTTGGGTAATCTGTCAGTATCTCCTCTCCGTCCACAGATAATCTCCTGTCCATCCACAGATAATGCGCTCACTGCCATAAGTATCTATTGGTCTAATCTATTTCAATTAAAAAAAAACATCAGTAATATGAAATAATGTTAGTATATTTGTTAAAGTATATCTGTTAAAGTAAAAAAGTATAAATTGCATGAAAGGCTATTTTAATTGTTGAACAATTATGAAACAGATACAGTTCTTGGTAGTGGGTCTTACTAAAATTTATCCAAAACCTTTGTCCTGTCCTTAGGGTGTGGGAAATAAACATGATATTTAAAAAGGTATAATTACTACCTGGAAAGTCCAACGTGGGTATATGGGACAGACATTTGGCTGTTTTACTTTTGCTTTCTTAACTTATTGCACAAATGGGAGTGTTTTTATTGACGTTCTCCATCCTCATCCTCAAGTTTAAAGCCACTTGAATCACTTTCAGTTTATTCACTTTTGGATGTGTGTCTGCATATATAAAGAGCCACTCGGATCACTTTCAGTTTATTCACATCCTTTGGGTAATCAGGTTGCTGTACAAGCTGGGTAAGTAATAACTTTATTTCTATGACATTTTAGTTTTAATATTAAAGGCAAGATACAATAGTTATACATGTAATTTTTTTCCAAGATGATGGAGAGGGAGCAAAGTAGTTATGAAGACATTCCTAATGCTGGTGAAAGCAGGTCAGTAAAAAGTTTGACATGATAAAACAATCATGAACTTTTTTTTATACGTAAAACTTGATGCATTTTATTTATTCACAGTAAGCCGATGGAAGGGGTGGTCCATAGCCATTTGGACGAGAAGGTTCGACCTTATCTTGATCTGATCGACTCTTTGAGATTAATTGGTATTGAAGAAGATTTGGCTTTACCAACTATAGCTGTAATTGGAGATCAGAGTTCTGGGAAAAGCTCTGTGTTGGAAGCACTATCTGGAGTAGCATTGCCCCGAGGGAGTGGTGGGTGTTTTTTTATTTCTCTTACAGATTAATAAATATATTTCATTACATATATTACTATTTGTTACAGTTGAGTCGTTTACTTTTTATGGTACAGTGGAGCCTTGGATTGTGAGTATAATATGTCCTGGAAGTGTGCTTGTATATTAAAACACTTGTATATCAAAGTGAATTTCCTCAAAATAGTTAATAAAAAATATAAATTAACAATAAAATGAATGAACCTGCACATTAGCTTTGAAAGGATTGTATTGTATGTATAAAATGTATTTTGCTCATGTTGTGGAACGCTGGCAAACTGTGTTACTCACAATCCGAGGTTCCACTGTATTTGGCAGTTGCAAACCACAATGTTTTTTTTTTTCTCCCACACACACATTGTGGGTGGACTATGTCTGATTGACATTACATCTTTGTCTGACTGCCTCTAGGAGAGGTATGAAAACAGAAACCGAGGTATAATTAACTTTTTTAAATTTAGGTATTGTTACGAGGTGTCCACTGGAACTAAAGTTGAGGAAAATTAAATGGGGTGTTCAGTGGCAAGCTGTAATATCTTACGGAAAAGAATTTATTGAGTTTGATGACCCATCACTGGTTGAGCGTTATGTGGAGGCAGGTTGGTAAAATTACCACAATAACCAGATACAAACATACCTTTTCATGCTTCTAAAAAGAAAATGTTGATGCCAGATTCTGATTTAGAATATTTATTCCAGTGCTAATGTGTATTATCAAAGACTTTATTATAAATCATTTGTGTGTATTAATATGTAGATAATTATTTATAATTCTGTAACAAAACATTTAAAAGCCATATAATACCTTATAAAGACAATATGTACATTTTTATAATACTTATTACATTTTTCTAACAGCCCAGAATGAGCTTGCTGGAGAAGGTGTTGGAATTAGTGATGAACTCATCACTTTGGAGATCATGGCTCCTGATGTGTGTGACCTCACACTGATCGATCTTCCTGGGATTGCTCGAGTTCCTGTAAAAGGTCAACCAGAGGACATTGGATATCAGGTTAGTGTAAATTGTAAATAGACTTTTTTTAAAAATACTTATTATTTTTTATTGAATTTAATTGCAACATTGCTTGTCTTATTGTTGTCTAGATCAAAGATCTCATAGGGAAATATATAGATAAGGATCAAACTATAAATTTAGTTGTAGTGCCATGTAACGTTGACATAGCAACAACGGAAGCTCTGAAAATGGCACAAGAAGTGGATCCTGAAGGGAAAAGGACTCTAGGTAAAACAAGCTAATTAACAAACAAAAAAACATAATTATTCATATTCATTATTCATTATACACATGTTTGTTGGTTTGTTTGTTCTAACAGCTATTCTTACAAAGCCAGACCTTGTAGACAGGGGAACAGAGAAAAACATCTTGGAAATTGTACGAAATCAGGTGATCCCTTTAAGTAAAGGTTACGTCATGGTGAAGTGCCGAGGACAAAAGCAAATTGATGACAAGATCTCTCTGGCTGAGGCCACTCGAGTAGAGAGGGAATTCTTCAGACGTCATGAATTCTTCAGGTATGAACAATTCATTCATTATTCATAACACTTAACCCAACTGTGGTGACTGGAAACTTACTATATATTTTTTTTATTGCCAGTTGCCTGTTGTATGAAGAGAGAGCTACTATTCAGTGCCTTGCCACCAAACTGACTCAAAACCTGGTGGATCACATCAAAGTATGCTTCTACTCTTTTTACACTTACTAATATGTATGATTAGGTTTCAGTAAGTGAGAACAGTTTAACATTATGTAAAAAACAAACAAACAGAAAAGCAGTAATAAATCTGTCACAATTAATTAAATGTATTGAATTTTTCTATGTGCGTGTGTTTGTTTTTAGAAATCATTACCTTTGATCTCAGAAGAGATCAAGAAGCAGCTGTGGAGCCTGAGAAAAGAGCTGAGTCATTGTGAATCTGGCCCACCACTGGACCCACAGAAGAAGAAGATCTTTTTTATAGATGTGTGTGGCTTTCTTTTTTAAAAAATAAATAAATATAGAACCTTATACTATTCTGCCTATATCTTGTTCATGATTGCTGGTTCTTTCAGACTTTGACAAAGTTCAATGATAAGATCAACCGCTTGGCATCTGGCGAGGTGGTCAGCAATGACAACTTGTTTGTACTGCTTCGTTCTGAGTTCAAAAAATGGAATGAATATCTTGACAGTACAAAGGCATCATGTGAGTACACAGTACATATTCACAAGCAAATGCCCTGAAATCTATTATTGAATGTACAAGAGGAACAAGTATTTCTAATAAACTTTTGATAAGGATTGATCTCGAGCAGTTTGAATAAGCCTTGTGGAAACTCCACAACTGATGGGGAAGTTGAATTTTGGTTAAATTTTCAACCCAAAACAGTCCACAACACGGTCCAGGAGGTGGTGGAAGAATATGATCTGAAGCACAGAGGACGAGAGCTGCCTGGTTTCAGTGACTACAAGGTGTTTGAGATGGTGGTGCAGAGGCTTGTAAAACTGCTAACAACAGCAGCTATTGACACACTGAAAGACATCAGAGGTAGGTTTTAACCTTCACAAATTTTATAAAATTTTTCATAAGTTTAGTACAAACAATAGTACAAACAACTCAATTTAAATGTGTTTATTTATCAGCCTTTATCTGAAAGGTACAGGAAACATTGTGGAGGTTCCACAAAGCTTATTCATCACCTACTATACGAAAAATGGACTGAAATTAAACAGTCATCATTCTTGGTTTTGTCATACAGTAGACTGAACGTTTTACAACATGCTAATTTTGTTATACAAAATTTTAAAATAAATAAATAAATAAATAAATAAATTAATTAATTAATTAATAACAAAGCAAATAAATAACAAAATTCATTACCACGGACAATCGCTTTTACCAAATTATGGATTTCTCATACAGGTGCTTGCATGTTACTGCTGCAAGTAGTGTGATTTAAATTAGAAATTAATTTTAAAACCTTCAAAATGATATCTGAATCACAATTTATTGGAGATTTCAGGAAGTTTATTGCTCTATTTTAGTTTGATTTAGTTTATTGCATGGATCCTGAATTAATTTGCTTGGCTGGAACCAGCCAAGGGTGGCTCACACTACTCATCTATGCAATTTTAGTTTTCTAAACGGTCTTAGATTCCTGTTTACATAAGACAGGTAATCAGCACTTGACTAGAGTTCAATATTCTGGAACAAGAGCATTTACAGATTTATATTTTGTTACAGGAATATCTGATCTAGACCAAATAACATTTAGAATATATGCTGTGGAATCACACACACAACATATGTAGTCATCTACGCCATGTACACAAAAACCTAATAATCATATAAAAATTCATGTTGAAATTTAAATTTTATTCGTGCCATACACAGAATAATATGAAGTGAAATGCTTATACTGCTTGTGACCTGAAAAGAAGGATTTCTCTGTAAGAAATAAATTGCATTGGAGAGTACAAATAAATGAAAAATAGAATATTCCAATAAAGTAATAAGATTCTGGATGAATAAAAAAAAATACTTAAAAATGTAAGCTGAAAAAAAGTACAATATTTACAAGGGTGCCGAATGAAATAAAATTAAAATAGTGTATAAAATGTATAAATTATGCAGGATAAATTACAAACTGTACAGGAAGGAATTAAAACTCAGTTAGTCCTTATTTATGTGAAAAGTGAGCAAATTTCTAAACAGGAACAAAAAATGCGCAACATGTTAGCAATATGCAAATGTGCAACAAAATTATACATCCTGACTTTAATGTGTCAGCAGGAATGTAGGGTCTTTGATTTTTGTGTGAGTAAATAAAAAAATGACCCAGTTGTTTAGTCCTTCATGGTGTCTCTTTGCCCGAGTAGCCTGTGGGAAGAAGCTCCTCCTCAGACCCTGTTTTGACCTTCAGGAAGCGGAAGTGCTTTACTGACTTCAACAAAGAGAACAGTCCATTGTTGGGGTGGCTGAGGTCCTTCAGTGTCTCCCTGGCATTAGTCCAGCACCACTTACTGTAGATTGGGTGCAGGGTAGAGAGTCGGGTTACCAGAAGCTGTCCATTCTCTCCACTCTGCTCTTGTAGATGACAGGGGCTTTGTAGATCCTGCTTTGTCCTGCTTTGTGCTGAAGTCCGTTATCAGCTCCTTTGTGTTGTTGAAGTTTAGGGGTGGCAGAGTGAGGCAGGAATTATAATATTAAATGCTTAACAGGTGGATTTGTGTTGTGTGTAGAAGTTGTGAAATGGCATCATCGGTTGATCAGTTTGGACAAAAAACACTGTGTCGGGTATGTGGGGATTACAGATTGGGATAAGGAGAGCTTAAATATTATTGTGAACACAGGTTCTAGCTGGCCTGCGCGGCTCTGAGGACTCGACGTGAGATGCCGTCTGGTCCTGCTGCTTTGTTAATGTTCACCCTTCTGAAGGCTCTCCTCACATTTTGCTCTGAGATGAAAAATATGTTTTCCGTGTTGGCATTCTCCTTCTGTCTGCAGCCATTAAAATTAGCATCACTAGTGCAGCTGGTTTCAACATAAACCCATGTTCCCAGGTACAAGTCCTGTGTTTTAGGCACTAGATCAGGCATAGAACAGACAAATCAGTCATAACATTAAAAAAAGACACACAGTAGTTTCTCTCATCAGTATCTCATTGTTTTCTTTAAAATGCAGCATGGTGCATAATGCCTTTTAAACAGCCACAAGAATATAAAGCATCGGTTAATTCAGTAATTCTGTGATTGTATTATATATATGGTATAAACTTCTATGTTTCAGAAACCATACAGAAACAGTTTCAGGAGGTGTCCAAAACCTGCTTCCTCAACTACCCTTTCCTCCAGTGTGTTGCAACTGTAAATATCATCTTTAATATTATTATTTTAAAAAATAATTTTAAAGCATTTTTATCCTAAAAGTGTAACCTATTTCTGGAATAGTCAAAACTCAGTAATCACATACTTAAAATCAACATTCCAGAACAAGATAGACAACATTCAGTCAAAGCAGGAAGCCAAGGTGGAGCAGAGGATCATGGAGCAGTTTGAGATGGAGCAACTGGTCTACACTCAAGATGGCATCTACTTCAAGACCTTGAATGAAACTAACTCTGCTAATGGACAAAAAGCTTCAGAAGACAACTTTGCTGGGTTTGACAACAGAAACAAATATCCTGAAATGCTGCGGGCTTATTATGAGGTATATTTTAACAGTTTCATTCAGTTCAATTGAATTTTAAATGACATTTTATTTATAAAAGCACAGCCATTTATGCACATGGTTGCTAGGCAACGCCGCCGTCAGGCAATCAGCACCGGTGAAGGTATCAGGGCCAAAGAGAAGAAAAGAAAAGAAAAGAAAGAAAGAAAGAAAGAAAGAAAGAAAATAAAATAAAAGAAAAGAAAGACAGACAGCTGTTTAGGGACATAGGCAAAGCCCCAGCCTCTGTCTATTTAAGACGCCGGTGAGAGCGAGTGAGAGAGAGCGAGCTAGAGAGAGCGGCACGCAGCAGTTCAGCATGCACGCTCAGTACAGTTTGTTAGTGCACGAAGCACAAACACTCTCTCTCTCCCAAAATCCTCGGTAGGGTGAACACCCCAAGAGGACAAGTTTTGTTTTATTTTCCGGAGCCCCGTCCGTTCTCACATAGAGCTCTGTTTATTTTGTGTTTTAACTTTTTCATTTATTTTCCTTTTAAGTTCCTTAATTAATAATCCCATGCTATCTCCAAACGGGAAGGTCTTCCCGTGTGTATCACAAGGATTCTCACTATCTCCTATTTCATTGACCCACTCTAACGCGCAGCATAAGGGCTCTTATAATTAAAAAACATTGCGTGGTGAGGCTCTCCATACCGCACCACGTAACAATGATCGCACCACCAGAAGAGCCCGCGGGCTTGGAGCGGGTGCAGGAAATAGTTGAGGCTCAAGCGAGAGTGCTTGATAAACACGAGGAAGTCTTAACCGCATTAATTTCGGAGATGCGTGGGATTAATAAGCGCCTTGAGCAAGTTTTTGGGCAGCTCGAGGCGCGTGCCACTTCCGGGTTTCCATCTGGCCGTGAGTCGATTCCGGAGTCGACTTGCGCCCCCGGATCAGTGGCTCAACTACCCCATCTGGTGGCCGAAACTCGACTACCACCTCCAYCGCCGTATGCGGGAGAGCCAGAGAGGTGCAATGCCTTCATACTGCAGTGCTCACTGATATTCGAGCTGCAACCTTYGCARTTTCCAACTGAAAGGGCGAAGGTTGCATTTATGGCGTCTCTACTCACAGGCAGAGCTCAAGAGTGGGCAACTGCAGTGTGGCAGCACCTCCTCTCTGAGCATGCCACCCTAAGTGCGTTCGTTGACGCACTTAGGGCTACTTTCCATCATCCGCATGCGGCGAGCAGTGTAGTGTCGCCCCTCCTTTCTATTCATCAAGAGGGGCGATCAGTAGCTGACTACACDGTCRAGTTTCGTACCCGGGCTGCCAGTTCGGGGTGGAATGACGCAGCCCTTATGGCTGCATATACACACGGGCTCTCAGAGCAGCTAAAGGATGAGCTAGCCTTACGTGATCCTCCACAGGATTTGGAGGAATTTTATTGGCTAGCCATCCAGGTGGATAACCGCCTCCGTGAGCGTCAGGTCGGACGTTCCGGCAGCTCCAGGCGAGGAACATCTCCTCCACCCCAAAAAAGCCGCTCCACGCGCCCAGCCAGTGGCTCCCCCAGCTATAGGCGCGAAGTCTGAGGCTTCAGATCCCATCCCTGATATTGAGCCTGAAGATCTAGAGCTGGAAAACATGGGAGAGCCCCTGCAGATAGGCATCGCTATTCTTGCCCCTCAGCGTAGCAGCCCACAGGGCTCCCAGAGGGCAAGGGATGCCTGTGGCGAAATTTACCACAGACGGGGTCACCCCAGGAGGGGYGGGTCAGGTGTGACCCAAAAGTCAGGACCCCGTCATGCAGGGCTCTTCCTTCCAGCCACGCTCTCAGGGCACGGGATCCGGAAAGCCCGAACGGAGGCGTTTATAGATACGGGGGCTATGGGAAATTTTATTGACGGGAGGTTAGCTGCAGCACTGGGTATTCCAGTTAGCCCRCTCCCTTCCRCCATYCYGKTGGTCTCCCTGGCCGGCCAGCCAATTAAGTCAGGGTGTGTGACACACAGGACGGTCCCAATGCTACTATGGCTCGGATGTCATTCTGAGCAGATCTCATTTCTGGTAACCCGGGTGCCAGAAMAGAGAGTAGTGCTGGGGTTTCCCTGGTTACATCGTCACAACCCTCRCATAGACTGGCTGACCCGTTCCATCTCGAACTGGGGATGTCAGTGCGCCCTAAGCTGCCTTAAGGGTGGCCAACCCCCAGTTCCAGCGCCTCATGCCCCAGTACCCCTTTCTACTGCCCCTCAGGGYTACTGGGATGTTAAACCCCGTCGTAGGCCCATACCAACCCGTGCTACACCACGCACCWTATTCCCCCCCATACACCCACCCGGGGTGACCGAGCGGCGGACCGCCAGGCTCAGTGTTAAGAGCCTGGGTGATCGAGTGCTCCGCGCTCGGCGTACACAGGACCCTGAACCTACTAAAGAGCTTCGTAGGGTCCAGGTTGACTCTCAGACATCGGGAGCCGTCCGTAGAGGGGGGGGTACTGTAACAACGCGGGTTGCGCGAGGGAAAAGCACGGCCATTTATACACATGGTTGCTTCTCCAAAAAGTCATGGAGATCATGTAAACAATTAGGGAATTGCATGGTTTGAAGTTAACAGTAAAAATTATGTTTAATAGTGAAAGTAAGAACATTTCAACAATGTGTTGAAAACTCACAGGATTGGCACTACATAGCTGAGTAGCCACAAGAAAATCTCTTGTTAGTGAGGCTAATAAAAATAAAAAAGGGCTATTTGATAGGGA
The DNA here is from genome assembly GCA_003987875.1 of Clarias batrachus. NCBI lineage: Eukaryota > Metazoa > Chordata > Actinopteri > Siluriformes > Clariidae > Clarias > Clarias batrachus. The sequence continues at coordinate 59,382 of QMIH01002334.1, read as the reverse complement.
GAATAAACATTAGACTTTTGAGCGATGGACAATGTTCATGGTGGTGTGATGAGTTCAGACTGACCCTATTCCAGAGCAAAGTGTGCGTCAGGATAAGAAAGGAATCACATGAAGCAATGCACAGATCATGCAAGGTGACCACTGTACAAGCCTTTTAACGCAGTGTTAAAATCTGGGGTTGCTTCAGTTGTCCAGGTCTAGGCTCATCAACATTATGTGGAAATAAAAGAAAGTAAACTGATGACCTGAATTTATTGATTATCACATCTATAGAGTTTTTCTTCTCTAATGACACATACCATATTCCAGGACTCTGTAGTGAAAGAGTGGTTTTGGGAGTGTGAGGAATCATTCTCATAAATGAACTGGTCATTGTACATTGTGTGCTATAATCAAAGCTAAAGCTAACTAAATGAAATATTAGAAGTGCTTTTGTTGTTGTTGTTTGTTTGTTTGTTTATTGGCCAGGCAGTGTATTCTTTAAACTGTAGGATATACAGTATGTAATAGGCAAATTACATAACTTGTCTAAAAACATTTTGAAACTAGGTTTTAAACTAATTAAAATAAATATTTTTTAATTATTAAAGCACAATTCTCACAAATGTTTTAATGTATTATTACATTGTAATGACTATATATACATTAGCCTTAAAGCCTGGAAATTGTTTATTAAAGATTTTTCCCCCTCTTCTGACAGATCGTGGTGCAGCGCTTGGCTGACCAGGTGCCTATGCTGATCCGATACTTCATGCTGAAGGAATCTGCTCAGCTGCTGTGCAGTGAGATGCTGTGTTTAATGGACGGTGCCAACGTGGCAGAGGCTTTGCACGAAGACTCGGATACCAGCAGACGTCGTGTTGAAATCCAGAACCGAACAAACCGTCTTACACTTGCTCAAGAGAAACTCAGCAACTTTGTTTAAAACCAGGGGGACAGTGCATAGCAGGGTTAAAATCAGTAACTACATTCCATTGATTGAATGATGTGTGTAGAAATACTGATCTCTGTAGATTTGTGGCCCTTCAGATTCGACACCATTGATCTACAATGATTTTTTAAAAATATTTTACAGAAAATGCCTTAGACCTTGGACCTTAGAAGCAATTAAACAAAAAGTGTTGTTTAAAATGTCAACATTACTATATTCATTTTCTTGTCATCAGTGCACCTGTGACAGGTTTTGACATATGTTTAAACATGCAACTGCTCTCTCTATCATGTTCCTGAATATCTATGCAACATTAAAGTTATTAAAATATTTAATATTTTATTTTAGTTTATTTTTCTTAACTTCAGATTCCTAGAAGCATTCATAGTTTGATAGTTTATCACAATGTAGATTTAAAACCGCAAAATTCCAAAACACTCAGCCTTTGTGACTAAATGGAGCATGTGTCCTTGTGTTTATAATACATCAGTACATTCAAAATAATGAATCATGGTGTAGTTTATTATTACGTATTTGCATCCCTTTGAATTTATTTAAAAAATAATTTTTTCAAAAATTATGTAATCAGATTACTTACAATTAATTAAATTTGTTAAAGATAAAAACTATTTATTAAATCAGTTAAAAAGTATGAAATTAGTTAAAATGTCTGCAGAACAAGACGCAATTAATTAAATTGTGCAAGACTGATTTACATACAAATCTTGCAAATGGAATCGTTTAGAAGCGGAAATAAAACTGTTCTACACTCAGTAGAGGGCGATAGCAGTGGCAGGTGAAGCAATAATTTCATTAACATTTTGACCTGGAGCAAGCTGGATTGTGACCTAGTTTTAAGGTAAGTTCTATCTGTAGTAGAGCTGGACGATTTAATCGTTATTTTCGATCAATTCGAATTTATGCTTTATGTCATTTACATTTACATTTAGGCATTTGGCAGACGCTCTTATCCAGAGCGACCTACAAAAAGTGCTTTAAAGTTTACATCACTGGGTAGATACTTACACTGGGTTAACTAGGTCAATAACTAAGTGCCATTAGTCTAACACAACTGGGAAGAGGTTTTTTTTTTTTTTTTTTGTGGGGGTAGGGGGTGTAGTCCTGTAAGTACTGGAGAAATAGATAAGTTTTGAGTCGTCATTTAAAGATCGTCAAAGTCTCTGCTGTACGGACATCTAGACGAAGTTCGTTCCACCACCTAGGTGCCAGAACAGAAAAGAGTCTGGATGAATGCTGCCCTCGATCCCTGAGAGATCCCTAAATTGCATGTGGTTTGCAAAATTAAGTGATTTAATATATATCCTTTTAATCCAAATAAGCAGTTCATGTTTGGTTATATCGTTTTGCTTAAATAAATGATAATTTAAAAAATCATATTCTGTTTTTTTTTTTTTTTGCTTGTTTTTTTATTTATTTTATGCAAAAAAATCGTTTTTGAAATCGAATTTGGTCTAAAAAAAAAAAATCAGAGATTAAATTTAGATGGCAGATTGCCCAGCTCTAATCTGTAGTCTTCCTTCATAATTTGTTGGTTTCTGCATATGTAAATTTTTTAGCATTGTTGATATCGTATTACGCTACTATCAATGCAATGACTATACTTTTTTTTTGCTTAAACCACTAGCTAGCTTGCACATGGCCCTAATAAATATAAGCTTAGTAATATAAACTTAGCCACTTAGCATTTTTCTCATTGGCCAATATTAGATTTATTACTAATTAAAATATACAGTATAGGGATGTTTTTTTTCCGTATTTATATTTACATCCCTATTTTCTGACTGAAATGTCTAGTAGCTGTGTTCAAGAGACCCTTAACAACTTACCCAGGGGGGTAAGTCAATGAATAGTTGACAAGGGCCGTGTGTGTGTGTGTGTGTGTGTGTGTGTGTGTGTGTGTGTGTGTGTGTGTGTGTGTGTGTGTTTGTGTGTGTGTGTGT
>QMIH01002334.1:46073-56477 GCA_003987875.1 Clarias batrachus | reverse complement strand
TGGGGAAGAGGGTATCTGTCTCTTTGAGTTAGAAGAAAATGGAAAGCCCTGCACAGACTCAGCCACAGGACAAATTTGTGTGTGTGTGTGTGCGTGTGTGTGTGTGTGTGTGTGTGTGTGTGTGTGTGTGTGTGTGTGTGTGTGTGTGTGTGTGTGTGTTATGGCTTTTAAATATATGAATATCACTGTGGCTGGTATTGACAACTCATTCTTTTTATTTATCCTCCAGGACTGTGAAAATTCAAAGGCTGAGTCTGGAATTGCACAGACGACCACGGGCATCATTTCATTCGGGCATCTATGTCATTTGGGCAGAGGGTGCTGGAGCTGGAGGTTAACATACAGATGTTGGTGTGATACTTCAGGGCTTGGAGTTCAGCAAAACCTTCACACATGGATGTGATGCTTTTTGGACTCATTTATGCATTTAACCTGCTCTACCCTATGGAATTGGGGAACATTTCAAGTGTTTCAGAAAATCCTGGGGGAACAAGAGAGTACCAAAGTCCAAGCACTGAAAATTAAGATGCTTCTGTGACTAACAGACATTTCCTTTTTTCAAGTGGGTCGACTTGTTTTGTGCTTTGTATTGTTTAAGTTAACTTTTAAACTTTAATGCTTGAAAGTTGAATTTAGTTATTGGTCATTTTAGCCACTTAATATGTGTTGTGGAATGTTCATTCTACGGTACCCCAAAATCTCACAATTAAACATGCATAGAAAAATGTAAGTGCAAAGACAACGCCAAGCCTTGAATGTTATTGTAATGTAAGCATAGCATGCTAGAAATATGTAATCCAAATGGATAGAAATTTTATTTGCAATCAAAATGCATAAATCTTAATAGTTAGGCCTAAATATTTTTTGAGTGTAGATGCAAAGATAGTGAAGAGGTAAATGGAAACAGAGGCCAAAGGTGTACTGTGATATTTTAGAAGTACACAAAACACCAGAATTTTTTTTTTTTTTACGTTTGTCGCCAACACGAGGAGCGCTGACTTTCATGGGTTTATTATCTTCTGTTTGGGTGCAGCCTTGGCAGTGGCCTATGGGAAAAGAACCAAAAAATGGTTTCCAGGTAAAAACAAAATCCCCCCAAAAAACCCTCTAGCTAAAAAACAACTCTTAAGCACTATTCGGACGGGAGGCGTGTCTGTGTTTTACATGTGGCCGTTGCTCACGTTGACCAAAACACACAAGAAAACATGTTTTGGAAAAAACATTCGCATTCGGATGGGATTAGATTTCTCGTACGACAACCGAGTTTGCTGAAAAACAGTAGGTAATTTGCTCTGGAATTTTTTTCAGAGGTCGTGTGAGAAAAAGACAGACATGGCATACTCGGACGAGATTAAAACCTCTGTGAAAGAGAAATTTCTCTAATGTCCCCCAGTAAAACTAGTCCCGTCTGAATAGTGATTTAGCAACATTCATTTCTAACTCTTCCATTTGACAAACTTTTAAGTATAACAAATCCCAAACTCTCAGTGAGCTCTCAAAATGAATGAACTTAAAGTATATGAACAAGTAACAAATAATGGCACAACAGTTATAGGGGAGCAAGGTTTCATCTTTATATACGCCACAAAGATCTTTTCTTGCACACAATTCATAAAAGTATCATGTACTGACCTGATGGCCTGTTCTCTCTGGCCCTGCACACTTCAGGCTTCTGGTTCCTCTTGGCCAGGATCTCAGCGAGAGTGGCACAAGTGATGGTCCTCTGGAACTTCACAGCACGGCGCATGCTTTTTTTTGTCACCTCTTCCTGTTAGGGCAAATCACATGGAGACATCAGTATAAGGTAGCAAATTACTCAATCACTTACAATCAGTTGCTTATAAAGCACTGGCCATGCCTAACCATAGCCAGTTTTGCCTTGCCAATTACACATTGTCATAAACAGTATTCGGACGAGATTAGTTTAACCGGGGGACGTTAGAGAAATTTCTGTTTCACAGAGGTACCTTCTGATTTTGATCCCGTCCGAATATGCCATGTCTGTCATTTTTTCACACGACCTCTGTAAAAATTCCAGAGGAAATTACCTATTGTTTTTCAGCAAACTTGGTGGTCCTCTGAGAAATCTAATCCCTCTAATGTCTGTGTTTACCGAAATTTTTATTTATTTTTTTGTGAAACGCATTTTCTTGTGTGTTTTGGTCAACATGAACTACCGTACAATCTCTAGCGCGCCGGTATTCGAGTTTCTGCTTTCTACGCTCCAGTAGAAATCCTCATCCTCAACACGTGGTCCTGTGCAACGCCCACATGTAAAACACAGACACGCCCACCTCCATAATAAATACAGAGAAAAAAATTAAAACTCAAACGTCCCCCAGTAAAACTAGTCCTGTCCGAATAGTGTTATAGTGTGGTACCACTGGTGCAGTGCTTAAACTAAAGCAATGGATACAGTGTATTTTATTTCTTAATATTGTTGATCAAATTTTGAAGGTTTTTTTGTTTGTTATACTGTAAATGGTGCGTAATATTTAACTTCTGATTTGGAATTGTTCATTTGATTTGTATGATAACATTGAAATGTTTATTTTGAATTTATCATGCCTTTGGAATTTATGGTAAAGTTTCTATCGAAAAAAGTTTTGTGAGTCATGACTTAACTTCACAATTTGATTGTAATTTTCAGTTTTTTCATTTGTGTCCATTTAAAGTTTGTGTAGGTGATTGTCCTCACAATTCAGAAGGTGACATTAAATATTGAAGTCATTGAAGGCATCAATTAAAGAGTGATTTTTCTAGTTATGAAAAATATTGCCTTTAAAGTGAAAAAAACATTATTTGAAGAAGGTGTCTACAACCGTGAAGAGAAGAATTGCTGCATGCCCTCCCTATGACGTATATGGTCTAGCTGTCCTGGGGGGGAAACGGGCGCTAATGGATTTGGAAGGGAACTTCCTCGTTTTGTTGGATTAGGAGCCCATTATTTGGTATGACTTTAAATAGCAGTGATGACAGACAACCACAAGAGGGCAACATTATAAAGTTTGGACAGTTTAGTTGTCAATAACTTTTGAAACCTTTGGATTGCAGGTCAGACTGTATTTTTTTTCAGTTCGAAATTTAATTTTTGGGTGGGTGGTACCTTAAACTTTATTCTAGTTTAAGGTGTATGTAAACATATAAAATTACAACTACATTTGGGTAATTTTATAAGTTGATAAAGTTGTGTTATTTGTTTAATAATTCACATTGTGCACTTTCCATGTTGTACTATACTTCAGTAGCAGTCTTTTTACAGCAGATTAATAGTGAGGTTTCAATTAAGTAATTAGCATGGATTAAAACAGATCAAACAGTGACTTTGACCAAGTCATTAAAAATCTTAAAGATGAAAAGGCAAAATTTGAAGGGAACATAGAAGTTGAAATTGATGTCTCAGAGTTGCAAAAATATGAAAAACTCGTAACTGAAATTAAGGCAGATTTTGAAGCTAGTAAAGCAAGACATCAGGAATCGCCCTTACAAGTTGAGTAAGAAGTTAAGCGATCTGCAATAGATGGGCATCCTGCAGAAAAAATGCTTGAGTTGAGATGTGACAAGATGAAAAGAGAATGGAAGTTTATGTATAGGCTTAAAATTCAAAGCTGAAGCTCAATTAATATATCTTAACTGAAAAAAGACTTTCAGTTCTAAAATGGAGTTAGATAATATGATAGCTACAGCAGAGAAACAAGAGGCGGAGTTAAAACAAACATATGAAAGTATTTGTTTACTGAAAGTTCCATCTCAAGATAAGAAGGAGAATGGATAGCTGACTTCAGTTACCAGTGAGGTGATTACTTTGCTGAAAAGTCATTACGCAGAGGTTGACACTAAGGAGTTTGATGCAGAAGCTGTAAAAGGATGGCTCCTACAGTTATTGCAAAGAGTTGACTCTAGGTCAATTTATGGGTCATCAAGAGCTAAAAGAAATAGTGAGGAGGGAAGACATTTGTCAGTAAAAAGGGCAAAAGGAGCAGCACACCTAGCAGCTGAACGTGTACTGCTAAAGACGAGGTGTAGGATGAGATGACTCTATTCCTATTAATTTGAAGCCAAAGTGGGATACATGGCTCCACGACATAGAGAATATCCAAAATATTTGAATACCAAGATGCTTTATAAAAGAAAATATGGCTAAATACCAGAAAATTGAGCTGCATAATTTTTCAGATGCCAGCTATGAAGGTTATGGGCAGTGCTTATACATCAGGGTTGTGGCTAATTAATACTATAAGTGCATTGTACACTGGTCATGGGGAAGGCCAGAGTGGATCCTACAAGGATTTTTAGTATACCTCACCTTGAGTTGAGTGCAGCTACAGTATCTGCTGCAGTAAGTCGTTATCTTGGGGAAGAACTTGATTTGAAGGTAAATCAGGAGTTCTTCTCAACAGATTCCCAGATAGTGTTAGGGTATATCAAGAACGAAGCCCGACGCTTTCATGTCTTCATAGCTAACCTGTCCAGAAAATAAGAGACAACACAGATCCAAAGCAGTGATTCTATGTGGAAACAAATCAGAATCCGGCAGTCTCATGGTGGCAGGCCTAATGGACTCAAGTTGGCTGAAAGATCCTAAGTTCTTATGGAAGCATGAAATTCTCACAAATGGAAACTCAAAGCTTCTTGTGGGGGACCCTGAGGTAAAAGTTCTAAAAAAAAAAAAAAAAGATGCCTGTGTAAGAGACAGTTTATTGACATTTGTAATGAATTTATTCTTCATTACGAAGAAAGAAAAACTTGCAACTGTCACAGAAATAACTTTAATCTGACAAAAGTAATAATAAATAAAAATTCTATGAATGTTAACCAATGAAAGTCTGATATTGCTTTTCAACTATGCTTCAACGGAATTATTTTTAAAAAATTAACTCATGGAACAGGCCTAGACAAAAATGATATTCAGCACAACCTCAAGTGATATTGCTTTTATTATACCACTAACACGACTTAACAGATGTATGATTTATTTAACCAGTTATTTTTTAATATGTAGGTAAATTGTGAGAAAAGTAAATCATGCAGGTGATGGACTGATTTTTTATACCACCCACCATTTCCATACAATTTAAAATAGACTCCTGAACCATTATTTTGCTGTACGACCCAACACTAGACTGGGTCTATATTTGGGTGACCACTTTGATTTTCAAGCACAAGAAAGACAACTTTATTATGCAAAGGTGTTCCTTCAGTTAAAAACAACTTTCATTCATTTGTTTGAGATTAATATCTGCTCATCTTTTTTTAACTACGCTCGAATGCCTCATCCCACAAAAAAAAGTAATTTGGTAACTTTTACTCTGAGTAAATTTTTTTATGAGCTAATTTTTACTTTTACTTGAGTAGATTTTTATAATGGTAACTTTACTTGTACTTTCACTGAAGTAACAGTACTTTTACTTGAGTACAAAATTTTAGTACCCTTTCCACCTCTGTTAATATGTAATTCTAAAAACTTCTAATTTAGTTTTTCTCCACTTTCGCTCGAGATTGTGTTGCTCTCTTTAGGCCGTGAGTATGACTATTGTACCGTACTGCATGTGTTGTATCTCTGACCTTTTTTTAACTGGATGGGGGCAACAGTGTCTAATGTACTGGTGAAAATAGTGCCCACACTGTTAGTCACTTCATCTAAAAATTGAAGAAATTGGGACAGATCCGGCAGATTACTTATGAAACTGTCTTTGTTAGTGTCAGGGATTACCCCTAGAGGGCGTCAGAGCGCCCAGAGACTTCCTTTGTTTCTTCTGTTTTCTTTGTGTTCTTTTCTGTGAAGGACTCAAATCCCCAGAATGCACCTCGGTCAGGTGATATGGCGCTCACCTGAACTGAGGTTGCTAATTAGTGTTGTTATAAATGTTCCTGAGTTCAGTTTAGTCTTGTCTTGCAACTGTTCGTCTAAGGTTACTGTTTGTTCTGGAATGTTGTTTGACTCGGTGTTTTCCTAGCTCTGTGTTCTCCTTGTTCTGTGTTCTCCTTGTTCTGTGTTCTCCTTGTTCTCTGTGTTCTTCCTGGCTCTGTGTTCTCCTGGCTCCGTGGTCTCCTGGCCTTTGTCTGTCTCCTAGCCTGTCTGTCTTTGTCTGTTGGTAATGTCTAGTTTGTCATGTTTATAGTTTATCCTGGTTTAAGTTCATGTTCTGTTCCGTTTGTTCCCTGTTTTGTTTTCAATAAATCCTTTTGATCACCTTCACCTCTGCTATCATGCCTCTCTTTCGTCCGGCAAGCAGTAACCGTGACAGTTAGTTGGATTAATGTTTCTACCAAATCAATAACGTAGGGAGACACAGCTAATCTGTTCTACAGGTAGAGTATATATTAAGAGGTGATGATCTCTGATATCATCACTTTGAGACATCTACAGTATACCATGAGATATAATTAAATCTAGCGTATGATTAAAACAATGAGTTGGTCTATTTATATTTTTGCCTAACCCCAAAGGAATTTACCAAATTCATAAATGCGAGTGCTAAAGCGTCTGTCACGGGCGTGCGTGGGAGTGAAGGATCCAAGCGCAGAGTGAGCTTTTAGTGTTTCTCTGCACGAGCTCTGCAGCGCGAATGCAGAGTAGAGCCGGTGTRTRTAGAGAGCGAGYGCARCRCTTAGARTCAATGAGCTCAGTGGCTGGAATGCGGAAGTGCCGAGAGCGCGCTCACTGCTTTTCTGAATGGGCTCCGTGGCAGGAATGCGGAAGTGCCGAGCCGGCGCGTGCAGAAAGTGCATACGCTGTTTGCCGGTGATGACAATCCCGCGAAGCGAGGCAGACGAATCGCGCAGGCTGCTGGATCCGAAACAATAGCTCGTTGTCGATGAACAGGCAGAGGTCAGAAACGTGAAACCGAAAAAGTCCGTGATCAGAGCTCGTGGTCGATAAACAAATCCAAGGGTCAGCAACAGTAAATCCGTATAGACGATAGATCCGTAGCGTGAGATAAAGACGTGGTCGTAAAAACAGAGCGTGGTCGAGATCCGGGAGTTCAAAGCAGAGAGAAACGCTGGAATACTGGGCATGGATAGCACACAATAATCTGGCAGAGAGCTGTTGTCTGAAGGTGTGTTAAATAGAGAGCTGTGATGATCAGAAATYGAGAACAGGTGTGTTTGGAGCGGTGAATGAGGTGGTGACAAGCAGGGAACGAGATGGATCATGGAGCAGGAGTGTGCAGGTGATCATGATCTTAAATGAGATATGGGCATGACCTAGCGTGCTGTGACAGCGTCGTTAGCTGTCACGAGGTGCCTGTAACGGGCAGAATGGAGGACCCAAAAGCAGACACAACAGATTAGATAAAGTTAAATGTCTTTAATGAGTATACTGTAAGCAGATGGAGGGAAAAATTGAGCAAAATATACTTTAATCAGTCAATATGCAGTTAGGGATATGTAGCAGTGGCTGTGGGCAGAGGTAATGCAGATCCGGAGTTCAGAGCGCACACAAGAGAGCGGCCGCGTGAGATCAAAGGGCGCAGAGCGCTTGCCGTTTTAGGCACAATGAATGAGAGCCGCCGCGAAAGGCAGTTAGGGTTGCACACAGAGGTAATGATCAACTGAGTTCGGAAAGCACACACCTGTATTCCGAAACGAGAAGTGATTCGGGAGATTCAGACAGAGCCGTAGTCGAAAGCGGAAGCAAAAGATCAAAGCCGGTGGGTCAGTCAACGTAGCAGGCAAGTTTATTCCGAGAGGCAAACACGTAATCCTAGAGGGCAAAAAGGTTCGACAACATGAAAACGGACATAAACTTTGACAAAAAGCACGAGATTACAGACCAGAGCACGCCATAATTCGGCAAGAGTTCGCTGTTAGAGGGAGAGTTATATAGAGTAGAATGAGATGAATGAGATGAGGYGCARGTGTGCTCGAGCATGAATGAATGAGGCGGCAAAACGGAAGCAGCAGAATGGAGTGTGGAGAGGAATTGTGATCACGGCTTGTCACGAGAAGTGGGCGTTACCTGGCGTACCATGACATTAGCAGCATTTACATGAATGTTGAAGTCCCCTTAAACACTTTGTCAGAGTTAATCAATAGGTCTGACATCAGATGTCCAAACTCTTTAAGAAAATCAACATAGGGCCCCTTTGTACACAGTGGCCAGGGCAAAATATAGCAGGGGTTTATCATGTATTTTAGTGAGTGCAACATTAATTATAAGCACTTCAAATGAGTTAAACCTGGGCCTTGTTTTCAGAGTAACAATGAGTCAATTGTTGTAGATAGCTGCGACACCACCACCACGACCAGTTTGACGGGTCTTGCGTTTATAGAAATATCCTGACAGAGTAGACTCATTCAGACCAAGATATTTATTTGGTCTAAGCCAGGTTTCAAGACATTAACCTGAGATAATTTCATTGCTTTAGGTGCAAGTGATCTAATGTTGAGAATTACAAACTTTATAGATAGATTTTGTTTACTTTTTGGCCTTTTTCTTGTTTTATGGTTATTAAATTATTTTGAGCTATTTTAATGAATTTATTTTTTTTCTCACTATTCGGGGAAGTCACACAATTTCTATAGGATAAGCTATGTGTACATGTCTGTTAGTATGGTGAGTTGTTATGTGGCTATTATAATTGGAATCTGAGGTATGACTTCAGTCAGATGGTTCGTAGAGTCCTGGAGATGTTGTGAGAGAGGACTGCTGCTCTAGCTCTGCTAGGGTGCTAGGGTCGATTCCTTGCTGAAATGTATCAAACAGTCCTGATTTGATGATCCTCGTCATGGGTGATGTGCTGCGAACCTTCTTGACCAGGCTCCTGAAGTCCTTCTTTAGGATCTCCGTCTGCCTCAACCTGGTGTCATTTATGCGAGCATAGAGGACCATAATGTTCTGATTTAGGGCCGCAGGCACCTGGGCAGCGACATCAAGAACATGGGCACCAGGTAAACAGTGAGTGTGCACCTTTCCTTTAGTCATGGTAGCACGGACGTACCGGATAATGGAGTCTCCCATGATCATCGCATTGTGTACCATCTCGCGAAAAGGAACGGTTTTGGGTCGAGATTTCGAAGAAGGGTGGCAGCAGAGGGAGAGAGGTCCTCACCCAGGACCTGGCTCGTGTTTTCCGTTGCTGCTGTATCCAGGCTCCGTGGCACAATAGTACAATAGTCCTGTGAAAGAGAAACCTGCAAGTGATGTGAGGGGTTGTATCTTTAGTCCTTGCCATTCATTGTAGAGGAGCATGGTCAGTTATTAACACAAAACATTGCCCTGTTAAATAATACTTTAACTCCTTTATAGCACATTCGATGGCAAGGGCCTCATACTCTATCACAGCATACTTTTTATTCAGCTGGTGTAAGTTTCCTACTCACATACAGGACAGGACATTCTCTGCTGTCAAAACAACTTGGTTCCAAGTCCGGTTTCTGACGCATCAATGTGAACCAGTACACAATATGAATGCAAATCAATTCCTGCTTTCTGTTTCATCTAAATAAGGATGGGTTCCCTGTTGAGTCTGGTTCCTCTCAAATTTTTTCCTATTGCCATCTCAGGGAGTGTCGCCCTCGGCTTGCTCATAAGGGACTATCTGACCATTTTGATTCATACACATTCACATTCCATACAAACTTAAATAATTCTTTTGTTTGTGCTTTGTGACAGTGAGTGAATTGTTAAAAACACTTGAAAACTAAAATTGAATTGAATTGAACCAGGAAGGAATGATTGAAGTCCAGGTTACCGGGAACCCTGGATTTAGCTGGTGAAGTGGGACTTGAGCTGTTGGAAGGCGTTTTCTGACTCTTCCATACACTGTAGCTTTTCCTGTTGTCCCATCCTAAGCACGTTTGAGAGGGGTGCTACCATAGAGAAGAAGTTAGCCACAAAACTTCTATAATAGCTCACTAGCCCCAAAATGGCATGTGCAAACAACATTGTCCATTTTTTATGCGTCTTGAGCTGTATAGTGTCCGATACAGTACCCCAAGTCGCATTTTCTTGGGTTAACCATCAACACCGTCAGCAAATGAACATGACGAAACTTAGTGCTTTATCTCTTACCCAGAGTCTGTAGTTCATTGACCCTTGTCATGGAAAAATCACATTTTTATTATGTACACACGTGGACAAAAGTGTTGGTACCCTTCGGTCAATGAAAGAAAAACTCACAATGGTCACATAAATAACTTTAATCTGACAAAAATAATAATTTACAAAAATTCTATGAATGTTAACCAATGAAAGTCAGACATTGCTTTTCAAGCATGCTTCAACAGAATTATTTTTAAAAATAAACTCAACAGGCCAACACGCCAACAGGCCTGGACAAAAATGATGGTACCCCTAGAAAATACTGAAAATAATGTGACCAAAGGGACAAGGTGTGTCCAGTAATTAGCATCACAGGTGTCTACAATCTTGTAATCAGTCAGTGGGCCTATATATAG
>QMIH01002334.1:8740-45838 GCA_003987875.1 Clarias batrachus | reverse complement strand
CAAAGATGAACTTCATACTCAAGGAACATCAGTGTCAGATCGCACCATCCGTCGTTGTTTGAGCCAAAGTGGACTACATGGGAGACGACCAAGGAGGACACCATTGTTGAAAACAAATCATAAAAAAGCCAGACTGGAATATGCCAAACTACATGTTGACAAGCCACAAAGCTTCTGGGAGAATGTCCTATGGACAGATGAGACAAAAATGGAACTTTTTGCCAAGGCACATCAGCTCTATGTTCACAGACGGAAAAATGAAGCATATCAAGAAAAGAACACTGTCCCTACTGTGAAACATGGAGGAGGCTCTGTTATGTTCTGGGGCTGCTTTGTTGCATCTGGCACAGGGTGTTTGGAATCTGTGCAGGGTACAATGAAATCTCAAGACTATCAAGGGATTCTAGAGAGAAATGTGCTGGCCAGTGTCAGAAAGCTGGGTCTCAGTCGCAGGTCATGGGTCTTGCAACAGGACAATGACCCAAAACACACAGCTAAAAACACCCAAGAATGGCTAAGAGGAAAACATTGGACTATTCTAAAGTGGCCTTCTATGAGCCCTGACCTCAATCCTATTGAGCATCTTTGGAAGGAGCTGAAACATGCTGTCTGGAAAAGGCGCCCTTCAAACCGGAAACAACTGGAGCAGCTTGCTCATGAGGAGTGAGGAGGCCAAAATACCTGCAGAGAGGTGCAGAAGTCTCATTGACAGTTACAGGAATCGTTTGATTGCAGTGATTGCCTCAAAAGGTTGTGCAACAAACTATTAAGTTAGGGGTACCATCATTTTTGTCCAGGCCTGTTCCATGAGTTCATTTTTTTTATAATTCCATTGAAGCATGGTTGAAAAGTAATGTCTGACTTTCACTGGTTAACATTCATAGAATTCTTATTTATTATTACTTTTGTCAGATTAAAGTTATTTCTGTGAACATTGTGAGTTTTTCTTTCATTTACCGAAGGGGACCAACGATTTTGTCCAGGTGTGTATTCAGATTTTGTCAAATAACGAAACTCGTTTCCTTCCTGGACCGTTTGCCCGCATCTCAATGAACTGGAGCTCAGCACATCTACTTTCCTTGTTTTAATCTGTAATATTTAAGTGAAATACATTTTGCGTATATGCTTAAATATTCCTTTTTATTTATGTACAGATGATGTATGCTTGATCTGCATTATTGCAAGAGGCAATGACTTTCTGGGGGAGTATGTCTGCACCTTTTGTAAAGTGAAAGTACAAGCCACGGGTTCACGCATGTCGATGAACAGCTTTATTTCAGTCATAAATTCACAATCATATTCCACTTATTATTTCCAGCCGTGGTCAAATAATGGATGAAATAATTATTCGATGCTGGACACAAACAGCAAAAAAGCCAGACGATTATTTTTATAAAAAGCCAGAAGCACTTCATGTTTATATTTGTTCATTCATGTCTTCTGATGGTGCGCGACACATTTTTACGTGAAGACATGTTGACATATTCACTAATCAGGACATTCGCATAATTACTGTATATGTGCGCGCATCTCATAGGTGTGTGTGCGCGAAGAGTTTATGTATATGTGTGTGTGTCTCATAGGTGTGTGCGCTCATTTCATATGTAGTTGTGTTAGCAGTTAGTAGTGTAATATATATATATAAGAGAGAGAGAGAGAGAGAGAGAGATATAGATGTGCGACTGTTTCATATATGTGTATGCAAGTGTTTCACCTGTGGGTGCATGAGTGAAGTTTGATTTAAGCCATATACGGCTCCTCATATTTTAGGGCATCTCTTTTCATCATTATGAACATAATATGAAACACATATAAGCACATTCATCACAAAATATTCTTATTGTAAAACAAAATAAAATTCATGTTTGCTTCAGCATTAGAAACAATATTGTTTTAGACTAACTAATTATACTGTACACAATTTTTCATTGTACTTGGTCTGGCTTTTAAATAAAGTCCTTCCATGCGCCATCTGGCGGATATTCAGTGAAGCACAACACATTTTTTTTCCTACCACTCAGCCGGGAGGGCCGAAGACTATCACGTGTTTCCTCCGAACCACGTGACGCCAGCCGACCGCATCTTTTCGAACTGCTCGCTCGCGCACCGTTGGGGGCGGCGTAACACACTCGGAGGACAGCGCTATCCGCTCCCTCCGTTGCGCGAGCTCACAGACGCCCCTGATTGGCTGTAGAGCCGTGATTAATGTGGGAGGAGCACTAAGTACCTCTCATCCCCTCCCCTCTGAGAGAGCTCGGCCAATCAGCTCTCTCTAGACCTCCGACTGCGAGAAGTTAAAGCATCACACAGGATTCCAACTGGCGATCTCCGGATGATAGGGCAAGCGATTTTATCACTGCGCCACTCGGAGGCCCCGAAACACAACACATTTATTAAAATTCCCAAATGTTGCTTGAGGGATCTCGTGGCATGTCGCGCGCCAAATTGCGGGATCTCGTGGGGAAAAAGCATGCATTCTTAATGGCCAGATCTGTACATCCTGTATGGATGAACAAACTCCAGAATGAGCCATCAAGCTATTACATTCCGGGGCCCCTCTTTGCAGACTGCATGATGTCAGCTCCTAAGCTTATTGGTCTTCTAAGACAATGCAGCCTCCCTGACATCAGGAAGTGAGAAAGTTAATCAAGCCTGGAAAAGGGGGCCATGTGGTGCCTGGAGCTATATCAATCCAGGCAACCTCGAACTCCAAGCACGTAAATTGGCAATCTGGTAAACAAAGGAGACAGTTTTACGCCTCTGAATGGGGAAAACACCCTATCTAACTTAGCTCACTGATACTTTTGGCCTTACGTGAACGAAGGGACACATGGCAGAGACATCTTTAAAGCGTGCCAATGGGGCAAACTTATGTCTGTGTATAGTTACTCAGCATGTTTAATGACTATATGTACCTCTGCTTATTATACCTTAGAATGTGTAACCAACAGGTATAAACCCCTTTTAACTAGTCTTTTTCAAGACACGAATGAATGTATGAGATATAGGATGTGTGGTATCTACTGAAAGCGTATCTCATTAAAAGAATACTCAAGTACATGAAATGTTAGTAACATGAACAGAGCGTGTGCAAATTTAATTCATAAAAGGTATTAAACTTTCCAACCAGATGAATACCACGTGAGAGCCGAAAAACCCGGCCTAATGTATGCATAAAAGGAGGAAACACGTGAGACGGGGCTAATCCCGCAACCACATCTGATTGGATAAATCACCCGTGGGATGGAACGACAACAAAGGTTTAAGACAGCAAGGTCCGAGCACTTCGTTGCGTCTTCCAACATCTTCCAAAGGCATCCAGCGACTGAATATCAACTACCCTTTTGAAGCAAGCTCATGCACTATCGACTCTCGCCCTGCGTCTAACCGGCAAGCAAACTGCTCATCTGCTCTCTACAGATTCACGAAACTTTGTTCCAGAACTCCAGTGTCCGCAACGATGGCTCCGCTGTCAGAAACCAAGCAAGCAGTGAATCAGCGAATGGGTTCCCTGAGAGACGTCATCACAGCGCCAGAGCACCAACCTATCAGCAACGCCGTGGTTCCCGAACACCGAACATGAATCACAGAGGAAGACCGCAGCGCAACTCAAGTAAACAAACTTCATACCTTGCTGAAATTGGTGCTCATGTCATAACAAAACTGTAAGATTAAACCCAAGGCTCTGCTCTTGTGACTTTCTCAGGTCTAGCGAACAGTACTAGGAAATTACATTAACCTTCATCCTTTGAACTGTATTGTGTGTGTGTGTGTATGTGTGTGTGTGTGTGTGTGTGTGTGTGTGTGTGTGTGTGTGTGTGCGTGTGTGTGTGTGTGTGTGTGCGCATGTGTGTGTTTAATAGCTTAGTTTCATGTATCATAGTATGGTCAAATAAATTCTTGTTTCTTGATAAAAGAACTATTGTCCTGGTCATGTATTTTTAAGTTTAAACATTTGCCCAGATCTTAAGTTACCTTGCTCATAATTAAGAAATACCAGATTTTGTATTATCATTAATGGCCTTATGATAAGCAGAGTTGGTAAAGAGACACTAAACGCTGGACGTGTAGTTGATAAAGTGTACGATATAAATTTTAACCCAGTTTAATAATTTTAACCTGAATCCCTAAAGATTTGATTCACCTCTGATCCAGAGCTGAAATCCTACATCCTCTCAATGTATTTAATTAAAAAAAAAAAAAACATGACATCCTTAAGCCACTGGGAGATAGGAGGATATTTAGCAGACTTCCAATGCAACAATAATAGATGTCTCGCTAATAAGGATGTGAAAGCTATAATCTCCTTTTGTGTAGAATTAAGTGAGCGATCAGGAATCCTAAATATAGCAATCAGAGGACAAGGTTGAAGAGTTACCCCAAGAACTGTTGACATAATAGCAAAATAACCTGTCCAGAAACCTTCCAGCTTAGGAACAGAAAAAACATGTGACTAAGGTGACATGGAGAGCCATGGCATTTATCACATTTGTTTTCCACTACCGGATACAAAGTCTAGACTTAGAAAAATGTGCCCTGTCTATGACCTTAAACTGAATAAGTCCAAGACGAGCACAAGAGGTGGAAGACCGTACCCTCTCTATAGCCTGTTCCCAGGACTCCTCCTGTATTTGAATTCCTAGTTCCCCCTCCCATGYAYGCTTAAGCYTAACATTTGAGTGGTTACTAAGTGACAGGATAGTATCATAGAGTTTTGAAATGATTGCTCTATGATGAGAAATAAATGATAGCATAGTTTCCCACTGCTGTTCTGGAGGTAAATAGGGGAAACTAGGGAAACACTTGGCAACAGAATTTCGAATTTGAAAATACCGAATCAGATCGGTAATGGGGAAACCATAATGAGATGACAAATTGGCAAAACTATCGAAGACACCTTCCACATCTAAATATTTAAATAGTTTTATACCCTTGTCACACCACACTGAGAATGTCGAGTCCAAGAGCGATGGAGGAAACAAATGGTTGTCGTTTAGAAGACCAGAAGAAGATACCATTAATTTAAAGTGCCATCTAAACTGAAACCTGATCCTAAGTGTGTTAAGAACCGCGTGATTATCAGTATACAGAGAGGGTTTTATGGGTAAAGAGGAATAGAGCAGAGCTGGTATAGAAGATCCCTTACAGGTTGATATCTCCAATTTACACCAAGAGGAAGCATGTCAGCCTTTTTGCTCCTCCTGTAGTTTGCCCCCTAGCCTCTAGAGGTCATTTGTGTTCCCCTTAGCCTAAGTTATTCGTTGTGTTGTCTCATTAGTTATTCAGATCACCTGTGTCTTGGTTCCCCCAGTGTATTTAAGCCGTTCATTTTCTCCCCTCTTATTCATTCGTTTTTTGAGTCCCTCCTCTGTGTCTCCTGTTGAACTTCTGGTTATAACTTTGTGTTTCCTGTTTGAGAAGAACTTTTGTTGATGACAAGCCGCCTATGAATTTTTTTCATATCATTAAAAATAAATCTACCTTGCCTGAGACTTTCTACCTTGAGTGTGTTTCAGTGAGTGTGTATCCCCTCCGTGGCTCAGTGGTAAAATCCTCAACCATCACCCCGGAGACCCAGGTTCAAGACCCGAGCCTGACAAGGCAGAAGATTTTAGCCAATAGCAAAGTTAATGGATGTGAGCGGCCCAGTAGTAAGCTAGAAAATTAGGTAATGCAAGTCCTCAACTAAATCTAAATCTCTGCAGTAAGGTTTTACAAACCCTAGGCTTCCCTCCCCAAATGAAAGAACCAATGAGCTCATCCAATGAGACATAAAATTTGTTTTGGCAAAAATTAACGAAATTGACTGAAATAAAAATGGAAATTTTCACAAGATATTCATTTTAACAACCTTAATCTTACTGATTAATGAACGGGGGAGATGATGCCATCTTTGAATATCAGATGTAATCCTTGATATAAGGGGAGTAAAATTAGCTGATTTATGGCCAGATGAAGAGCGAGTCATGTTAATCCGTAAGTATTTAAACCCTGATGGATTAACTGGAAGGGTAGATCGACTGTTGAAGATGACATGCAGCCGTATTAACGGGAAAACACTCACTTTTCCCCAAATTTAATCTATAAGCTGAAAATGAGCTGAAGTTCTCCAGAAAACCCAAAACAGCAGGGATGGGGAGTGCAGGATCAGTTATATATAATAATAAATCATCTGTATACAATGATAATTTATATTCAATTCCATTATGGATGATTTCCTTGAATACAGAGAAAGATCTCAATGTGATAGACAGTGGTTCAATGGCAAAGAGTAAAGGTCGCAGAGGGCATCCAAATTTCTTGAAAAACTGCAAACATTTACTGCCACTCCACCCTACTGAAAGCCTTTTCAGTATCTAAAGAAATCACAAGTTCAGGGAGTTCAGATGGATGTTTTGAGTAAATAACAATAAAGAGTATTAAAAAAAAAAATTGACGTCCCTTTATAAAGCCATTTTGATCTTCAGATATAATATAAG
Organism: Clarias batrachus; assembly: GCA_003987875.1. Taxonomy (NCBI): domain Eukaryota; kingdom Metazoa; phylum Chordata; class Actinopteri; order Siluriformes; family Clariidae; genus Clarias; species Clarias batrachus. Next base: position 39,359 of record QMIH01002334.1, on the reverse strand, counting down.
GAAGAACATCCTCTAGGCGAGATGCAATTGCTTTAGCCAACACCTTTATATCGACATTAAGCAATAATGGTCTGTATGAACCACAGGAGGTTGAATCTTTGTCATTTTTGAGAAGGAGCTCTATAGTGGCTTGTGTGAACGTTGGTGGTAATGAACCCCTTTCCAAAGATTCATTAAACACAGATAAAAGCAATGGAGCCAATTTACTAATAAATTTTTTATAAAATTCAATTGGAAACCCATCAGGGCCTAGGACTATTAGACTGCATAGCTGTAATAGCATTTAATACTTCTTCAACGGAAAATGGGGAGTCCAATTGCCCGGCAATATAATGTCAGTAACAGGGTTTGAAAAATTATAAAGAAATTTGTTAAGTTTAGCTTTGTCTGTAGGAAATTGAGACTTGTATAACAAAGAGTAAAATGTTTTAAAGGTAGAATTAATTTCCAAGGGATCAGTAGTAATAGTGTCATAAGTTGTTTTAATACTAGGTATCAAACGCGACGTGGCTTGTCGTCGTAGTTGATGTGCCAACAAGCGAYTTGCCTTGTCGCCATATTCATAATACGAGCCACGACTGCGTAATAACAAGCGCTCTGCCTCTCTAGTTGACATAAGATTGAATTCTGCTGGCAAATCAAGACGCTGCTTCAGTAATTCTGGAGAGGGGTTCAGAGTATAACTTTGGTCAATGTTATTAATCGCAGCTGTAAGTTCTTTAAGCCTAGCATTAATCTTTTTATTAGCAAGAACAGAATAAGATATAATTTGACCTCTCAGGTAGCATTTAAGCGTCTCCCATAGCAATGAATATGAAACTGAATCGTTTTGATTGAAGGACAAAAACTCCTCAATAGAACTTGAAAAGAATTCACAAAATTCGTTATCTGCCCAAAGAACAGAGTTAAATCTCCAAAGTGATAGGCTACGTTTTGAAAAACTTCCTCTTTGGAGCGGTGCACAGACAGAGACAGCAGGTGCTGCTTGACGTGCTTCTTTTATTTACAAAGTGAAGGGGAAGGGAGTGAGCGTGTAGGGAGAAGTTTGGTGTTTTAACTCCCGACTAAGGGAGTGCGGCATTCATATCCTCCATGGACGAGCAGCGACAGCGAGGAGCTGGACAAGACGTGGAGGTTGCCGTATGCAGGGAGATGTCCGTCACACAGCGGCAGGTGCTCCTTGGCTGTGCTTCGCTCTGCGGTTCGTCAGAGCTGTCGGAGTCTGGAACGGGGAAGACAAATAACACGGGGTTAGCGGGTTATCGATGTTTCCCATAACCTACTCACCGGGCTGGAGATCTGTTCCCCTTTTATAGGGGCGCATTGCCTCCAGGACGGTGAATGAAAATCAGGAGCCGGCCATGCCCAGTTACGGAGCTCCGCCCCTTTTCCACTGTCTGTGGTGCCGAACTGCTGGTTGGGACGCAGAGCTGTATGAGTCGTGGAAAGAGTGTAGGGTCCTCCGTCACAGTTTATAGGTAGAAAGTTGAATATCCAATAGCAGAGGTGAATGATCGGTTATTACAATATCAGAATAATCGGAAGAACTAACACAAAAATTAAGAGTTCTGTCAATAAAAAAGTAATCAATCCTGGAATAAGAATGGTGAAAAAAAATTTTTTTTGATTGAAGGACTGAGAAATCTCCATGGATCAATAAGATCATTCTGTTTCATAAAATCTGAAAATATTTCAGACATACAGTAGATGATTGAATCAGATTACGAGGATTATATCGATACAAGATTGGATCAAAAACACAATACAGATCTCCACAGAGAATCAGCAAATGTGTATTCATTTGTAGGGGATGTTACTCAGCAATCTATTAGCGAATTCAGCATCATCAAAATTCGGGGCATATACATTTACCAACAAAACCTTTTTTTGCATTAGTGTACCAGCAACAATTATGTATCTACCATTCCTGTCAGCGCTAACATTAGTCAATAAGAATTTAAGTTTCTTATTAATGAGAGTGGCAATTCCTCTAGCTTTCGAATTAAAGTTTGAGTGAAAGACCTGACCTACCCAAGGGCAGTATAACCCTTTAATGATCTTTAATGCGAAGGTGGGTGTCCTGTAAAAATGTTATGTCAGAATTGAGATGTTTCAAGTGTGTGAAAACCTTAGATCTCTTAACAGGGTTACCCATACCTCTGATATTCCAACTAATGAATGAAAGAGGCATGCCTGACCCAGCAATGATGGGATTCATATTGCCATTAACCATACAAAAAGAAAAAAAAAAACAACAACCAAAATGGCAGTGGTTGTAAAGAACCAAAATGGGAACCCCCACCTCAAATGCCCCTAAACACAAATACACCCAAAGTCTCCACATAACAAAGGAGACAGCAGTGTTTCCCAAAACAGCAAAAATAATCCACCAAAGTGAATGGACTAACCGGGACCCAAACAAAAGCAAGAGAGAAAACCTCCCACCGACTTCCACACTGTACAACTGTGTGCGTGTAACAATAAACACATTCTATATATATAGACTCTCAGTACAAAAAAACAACAAAAGTGGTCACCTTAATACCACAAATCAAATTACCACACAGATTAGGTAAAAACATGTAAAAATACAAATAAATAAAACCTGTGCAAATAAATGCAGTGAGCATAGAAAAGATTTTGATGGGCTGATCCGAAGTATAAGAATACAATATATGATTCAGTCTCATTATATAACAGTGAAAAAAAAAGAGAAACAAACAATACAGCAACTAGTGCAACACACTAAGAAACAAGGCGCAGGCAGTGTTAAACCTAATGAGTGTAAACAATTAGCAGCATTACAGCACCAAACTGAGGGGCTATTGAGGCTCACCCAAAAACAAGTCCCACTTGTTCCTGCTGCCCTAGAGCAACTGCGTACCGCCAAGTTCTTCACCAAGCTGGACTTGCGTAGTGCCTACAATCTCATTCGCATAAAGAGGGTGATGAATGGAAAACGGATTTTTCAACCACCACTGGTCATTATGAGTACCTTGTCATGCCCTTCGGACTGGTCAATAGTCTGTCTGTGTTTCAGGTCTGTCTGTGTTTCAGGTCCTCATTAATGATGTCAACCACTGGGTCATCGTCCACATTGATGATATCCTTATGATCATGATTCACATGATCCTTCCATGATCATGTGAATCATGTCCGGTCAGTCCTTCAACATCTCATACGGTATCAACTATATGCAAAGCTTGAAAAGTGTGAGTTTCACCAAACGAAGGTATCGTTCTTAGGCTACATCATCAGTCCAGAGGGAATCACCATGAATGACTCCAAGGCACGCGCCATTATTAACTGGCCCCAACCCACCAGGATCAAGAAACTTCAGCGCTTCCTAGGATTCGCTAACTTTTACCGCCGCTTCATTCGCAACTTCAGCTCCATCTACGCACCCTTAACATCGATGATCAAGGGAGGTAAATTGCGCTTCTCCTGGACACCACCGGCCATCACAGCGTTCCGAGGACTCAAGAACAGGTTTACTTCTGCTCCTATTCTACATCACCCTCACCCAGACCTGGAGTTCATGGTGGAGGTGGATGCATCAAATACTGGCATTGGCGTGGTACTCTCACAAAGAGAGGGCAACCCTCCTAAAATGTATCCCTGTGCCTTCTTTTCTCACAAACTCACCCCCGCTGAACAGAACTATAATGTCGGCAATCAGGAGTTACTCGCCATGAAGGCCGCCTCTGAGGAATGGCGCCATTGGTTAGAGGGGGCAAAACATCCGTTCAAAGTTCTCACGGACCACCACAACCTGGAGTACCTTTGATCAGCCAAACGGCAGGCCAGATGGGCTCTGTTTTTCACTCGATTCAATTTCTCAGTCACCTACCGTCCAGGCTCCCAGAACACTAAAGCTTATGCTCTATCATGCCTCCACAATTCACTCACGTTTCCTTCCACCGATTAACCCATTCTCTCTCCCAGCGTCATTGTGGCCCCTGTAGGGTGGGATATCACAACAGAGATTTCCAAGGCCCATCTAACTGATCCTCAACCACCTGAATCCCCACCTAACCGCACATAAGTACCAAGAAAACTGAGACAACAACTCCTTCAGTTGGTTCATTCCACGCCCAGTTCAGGTCACCCTGGCATCACTGTAACCACTGAACTCCTTGCCAACCACTACTGGTGTCCCTCACTCCAGACCGACACCATCTCCTTTTAAAGGATTGTTCCATTTGCAATACCTCCAAATCCACTCACCAACTCCTCGCTGGCCTCCTCCAACTGCTGCCCATACCTCGATGTCCCTGTCCTCAGGGTATACGACCATCCTCACTGTCATCGACCGCTTCTCAAAGGCCTGTCGATTCATCCCTCTACCCAAATTACCTTCTGTACTCGAGACAGCTGAGACCTTGTGCAACCAGGTATTCAGATTCTATGGCCTCCCCGAAGATATCCTCTCTGACCGTGGTCCCCAATTTACCTCCCGAGTCTGGGCCTTATTCTGTAAACTATTGAGCATCAACGTCAGCCTCCTCAGATCATACTGCCAATAGAACCAGACAGATTGGAACTGTTACCTTCTTTGGGCCGAATACGCTCAAAACTCTCTCCATAAGCCCTCAACCAATCTCACCCAATTCCAATGCATTCTGGGATTTCAACCACCACTCTTCCCCTGGTCTGGCAAACCCTCTGAACTCCTGGCCGTCAACTCCTGGCTCCGTCGGAGTGAGGAGACTTGGGAACAGGCTCATGTACACCTCCAGAGAGCCGTTCGTCGCACCAGGGAGCAGGCAGGCCACCATCGACGTCCTAACCTGGCATATCATCCTGGTCAGTGGGTGTGGCTGTCTACCCGAGATCTTTGCCTCCAGCTCCCATGCAAGAAACTCAGTCCCAGGTACATGGGTCCATTCAAAATAATTAAAGAAACTCTGTCACGAGCTCAGCTTCTGTGACTCCCTCCGATCACCACCAGAGGGAGCCATCACTGGAGTACTAGTCTTATTCGAACTCCATTACCCACAACCCCGTGCCTGGGGCTGATCACCAGCACAGGTGTCAGCAATTACTCACAGTCTTCAAAGTGCACGCTCTCTCTCACCACCTCGTGAAGTCTTGTTTTGGTGTTGCTGACATTTCTGATCGTTTATTCCTGTTTTCATCTCTCGTTGCCAACCCGCTTTCCTTTGTACTCTGTCTGTCTGCCACCTGCCTTTTTGACCCACGCTTTGTTTACTGTATTTACTGTACTGGATTGCCGCCTGCCACGACCCTATTGCCTGAACTTTGATTCTGATTCTGGTTTGCCTTCACTGTTCTTATTGCTCCGGTTTGACCCTGATCTGTTAATTTATGATTAAGTTTACAATAAAGTTGCATATGGATCCCCATCACGCCGACTCAGTGACTCAGCGTTACACCCTGTTTTGAAGAGTGAACATATAACAAATAAGTATTTTATAATATAACAGGCATTTTGAGTGAGTATATCACTAAGTTTTAATTGTTTTTTCAGCACACCGCCTCTAGCCGGCTTTCCCATTAGCATCGCTAGCCCATTAGCCCGGCTATAACAACCTACCTACACTTTTTTTACACCGATTATCTCCGTTTTTTGACACCATGTCGGTTGTGTCTCTGCCTCTGAGTGCAGGTGAGGAAATGATCTCCAGCTACACTGGAGCTGCACTCGATGGATTTGGAGATGGAGACCTTGAGGAAACAGATTTGCGACCTACAGGTGAAGCTGGCCCAGCTACGACAGCGGACAGCCGTGCTGGAATCGTCATGGACCGATGCTCACCTGTCCCAGCTAAATTCTCGGCGTGACACAAAGTCTCTGACAACCTCTACTCCGCGTGTTTCTCTGCCTAGATCTAACGCGCGAAGGACGCAGCCCATCCAGGTTTCCTTCACCACGGCACCGGGTTGCCACCGGGATACAGCAGCAGCGGAAGACGCGTGCTAGGCCCTGGGTGAGGACCTCTCCCCCTCTGCCGCCGCCCGTCTTCGAGATCACGACCCAAAACCTCTTCGAGACGGGACATGACGCACTGGTCATCGGAGACTCCATCCGGCATGTTAGTGTTACCATGGATAAAGGTGAGGTGTGCACTCGCTGTTTACCTGTTGCTCGTGTTCTTGATGTTGCTGTACAGGTGCCTGTGGCCCTGAGGGAGAAGTTTGGAGCTGTGTCTTTCATGCTGGCACGCCCGACAACAGGCTGAGGCAGACGGAGACCCTGAAGAAGGACTTCAGGAGCCTAGTTGAGAAGGTCCGCAGCACATCACCCACAACAAGCATCATCGTATCTGGACCACTTCCCACATTTCAGCAAGGAATCGAGAGGTTCAGTAGACTGTTTGCTTTTAATGAATGGTTACAATCTTGGTGTCAACAACAGAGATTACCCTTTGTTGATAACTGGAATGATTTCTGGGAGCATCCTAGGCTCTACCACAGGCCTGCACCCTAGTGGAGCTGGAGCAGCAGTCCTCTCAGACAACATCTCCAGGATACTACGAACCATCTGACTGGCGGTAAGTCGTGTCTTAGATTCCAAACATAATAGCCACATTACAACTCACCATACTGATCGACGCACACACATAGCTTTTCCTGTCGAAACTGTGTCTGTTCCCCGAATAGCAAGAAAAAAGAATAAACTCTTTAAATTCGCTCGAAACAATCTGATAACCAGAAAAATGCCAAATAAGTAGTCAAAATCTACCTCTAAAGTTCGGACTTCTCAACATTAGATCTCTTGCGCATAAAGCACTTATTGTTATTGAAATGATCTCAGATTATGGTCTCCATGCACTCTGCCTCACTGAAATCTGGCTTAAACAAAATTAATATATTAGTCTGAATGAATCTACTCCGTCAAGATATTTCTATAAGCACAAGCCCCGTCTAACTGGTCACGGTGGTAATGTCGCAACTATCTACAATGATGTACTCACTGTTGCTCAGAAAACAAGGACCAGGTTTAAGTTATTTGAAGTGATTATTATTAATGTTGCACTCAGAGTGATGCATAATAAACCCTTGCTATATTTTGCCCTGGTCACTGTGTACAGACCCCCGGAGGCCATATGCCGATTTTCTTAAAGAGTTTGGACATCTGCTATCAGACCTATTGGTTAACTCTGACAAAGTGCTGATAGTAGGAAACTTTAACATTCATGTAGATGATGCTAACGACACATTAGCACTCGCTTTTATGGACTTGCTAAATTCATTTGGGTCAAACAAAATATAAATGGAGCAACTCACTTTGATCATGCACTAGATTTAATTATATCCCATGGTATAGATGTCTCTAATATAGAGATCTTACCTCAAAGTGATGATATCACAGACCTCCTGATATATACTCTACTTGTAGAACAGATTAGCTGTGTCTACCCATGTCATCGATTTGTTAGAAATATGAATCCAACTAGAAGCATGTTCAAGTCAAGTCAAGTCAAGTCAATTTTATTTATATAGCGCTTTTAACAATTGACATTGTCGCAAAGCAGCTTTACACAATAAAAAGAAGTAAGTTTTTATGCAATGTGTGTGAATCAAAATGATAAGATTGTCCCTGATGAGCAAGCCGAGGGCGACGGTGGCAAGGAAAAACTCCCTGAGATGGTAATAGGAAGAAACCTTGAGAGGAAACAGACTCAACAGGGATCCCATCCTCATCTGGGTGATAACGGATAGCAGGGATTGATCAGCATAATAATGTGTACTGGAAGTTCAGTGTAACAGGAGATGTGTTAAAATTCAAATTAAAAGGAGTCCAGTTTGAATCTGAGGCTCAGGTAGACAACTGAAGTCACAGGTTCCCAGAGCATYAATCGATGATAGGACAGTCTTAATGGAAACCATCCCCAGCCACCATACGAATCCAGGCAGACCACACGGGGCATCCATGCGACGAGATCTCCAACCAGAAGCAGGACTCCAGGACGGGTTAGACGGCTCCAGAGGGCAGAGGGGTCTGGATCACTGGCAACTCAGGAGCGAACATGTATAGCTCGACAGAGAGACAGAGAGAGTGAAAGAAGAGAGGGATAGAGAAAGAGAAGAGAGCAGAAAAGGAGAGAACAGAAAATAAGGAGAGATGGCAGTTAGGTCTGGTCACAGTCAACATGTGTAAGGTGAATGTATATTAGTGCAGAGTGCAAGCAGGGACTCCGGCAGGACTAACTATAACAGCATAACTAAAAGGGAGAGCCAGAAGGAAACACAAACATGAGGGGGAACTGAGATGTGAAGCAACCGATCACCTCACCGTCAACAAACCTGAGTGAACAATGAGAGTGGGGAGGACAGCATCTAAACATACCAGTTCACCAGAATACTCTACGTCCATGAGTCCCCCAGATCTGCTCCTTTACCTAAGGTTAATCTATTTACAAAAATGCTTGGCTAAATAAATAGGTTTTTAGCCTAGACTTAAACACTGAGACTGTGTCTGAGTCCCGAACATTAATAGGAAGACTATTCCATAACTTTGGGGCTTTGTAAGAAAAAGCTCTGCCCCCTGCTGTGGTTTTAATAATACGTGGTACTGACAGGCAGCCTGCATTCTTTGATCGAAGTAGGCGTGGCGGATCGTAAGACACTAACAGTTCACTCAAATACTGTGGCGCGAGACCATTTAGTGCTTTAAATGTCAGAAGTAGTATCTTAAAATCGATGCGAAATTTCACAGGGAGCCAATGCAGTGTAGATAAGTCAGAAATAAAACACTTGCACCATGGTACAACAGTCATACTAGTGCCCTAAAGAGAGCAACTCGTAACCTAGAGCGAAAATGGAGAAAAACTAAATTAGAAGTTTTTAGAATTGCGTATAAAGACAGGATGTGCAGCTATAGACAGGCTCTAAAAGCTGCTAGGGCCGAGCATCTGATACTTATTTAGTACACTGGCTAGACTAACAAGACCTAAAATGCCTGCAGAGAGTATCCCAGGACAGTTTAGAAGTGAAGACTTTATGGACTTCTTCAATGAAAAAATCGATAGTATCAGGAAGAAAATAACAGAGGTTCAACCTTTAATAGCATCTCATGATCCAGTTTAGTCTAAAGCTTCACATTTAGATTTTCAGTGCTTTACAGGTATGCACTGGCCTGCCATTTAACTTGCATTTTACTTTTATTAAAAGTAAAAAAAATCCCGACAGACATTGTGTATGTGTCATGTCTGGGAGTATGAGGCATAATTGCAGAGGTCCAGGTTTTCTTGGAAATGATGTTTATTTAAAGAAAACAGGGAAAATCAAATAAACAAATATACATTATACGAAAACCAACTAATACACAAATCTAGACTTGGAAAACACTACTGACATGAACTAAGTTAGATAAACAGTTACAAGACACCGGAACAGAACAAACACAAGCTATTTATAATGAAACTAATAACCCACTCGGTTCAGGTGAGCGCCCACGTCACCTGACCGAGGTGCAAACTGGGAAATGAAGTCAAATCAAACAAACTACAACCAAAAGGTCTTAGGGCGCTTTGGTGCCCTCTAGGGGTTACCCCTGACAGTATGTGTATGTGTGTGAAGCTAAAGTAAGAGGACAGGAGGAATGAGCCTTTCCCTTCTCCCTTTTCTCAACTTACACAGTAATCCTTTCACCTCTCTTATGTGAGTTTCACACACATGCACCTACACTAACGGAAACACTGTTTTATTGGGAAAAAACAAGAAATCTCTCTATTGACACGAGTGAGCACACACTAACAATCACTGCTGTAAAGCAAAATGAACAAATAAACAAATGAACCTGCACTTTACCTTAGAAAAAAATCGTGACAGAGCAGTGTCTGTCAAAGTGTGTGTGTATAGGCGTGGGCGGGGGGGGAGGGGGGGTATGTGAAGATGAGTGGACGAGGGATATGTGTGTGTGTGTGTGTGTGTGAAGGCAAGAGAAAGAGTGATGTGTGTGAAGGGGCACGGTGTCCAATGACTCAGTCTGAGACAGAGAGATGGATCTTAAACCTCTATATTGACATGTGCGCACACAAAATAAAATGTGTTTTACGCGCACACTTGTGGTCACAGTGTTGTAGTAAACAGCACACATGTGCACGGATGTTGAGAGATGCACACTAAGACTGAGCAGGGGAGACGATTACCCACAATTCCACAGCGCAAGAGAGAGAAAAACCATTGACTCAGTTGTGATCACATGACGCTTAGCGTCAAAACAAGAAGCGCATGCGTGATACATGATACTCTGTATTCGTAAACCAAGACTTGCTTGTTTTTCAAGTCAAAATTTATTGAAAATTTAAAATTTACTTAAAAGTTGAGTGAGCATACAGGCAGGGTTGAGCACACACAGTAAAAGAGATGTTGCGCATGCGTGCAAGCATAGTCAAGCTTGCACAGAAAAATTAGGTTGCGTGTTGAGCATGCAGGGGAGACACTGTATGCGCATAGAGTGCTGTGTCTGCTCTCAAAATGTCAAAACTGTGCGCTCAGGATTGTGGCAGGAATATAACGCCATAGGCACACTCCAAGACGAATGGTGCTGTGTGCAGCATGAGCCTTGTGGGAATGCGGAAGTGAGGAGAACCGGTGCGGGAAGGGACAGCTCTGCGATGGAAGCCGATGTGGACAAAAGGAGCTTCAGCTGGTTAGTGATTGATTCCAGTGCATTCAATTCAATTCAATTTATTGTCATTGTTAAACATAACAAGTATAGATAACAACGAGATATCATTTGGCAACATCTCCCGGCAAGTAATAAAGTGCAACCATAGTGCAGCAAAGTAATAACCATAACGGCTATGTGAGGTAGGATATAAAGGATATATATTATAGAAGCAGAGGGGGGTGGGGGGGTCAAACCACAATCTTATGTGTATGTATGTATTATGTGTCCTGCATCAATGCAAAGTCCAGTTCAGAGTTATTGTAATGATGTGTGATAAATGCAAGTGTGTGCTGCATCAATGCAAAGTCCAGTTCACAGTTATTGTAATGATGTGTAATAAAGAATAAATAAATAAATGGGCGCAAGGTCCGAGAGGGAGGTATCTAATCATTCAGCAGCCTCACAGCAGTAGGAAAGAGGCTGTGGGACAGTCTGGTGGTTCTGGCCCGTAAGGACCTGTACCTTCTACCTGAGGGCAGTAGCTGAAACAGGTGATGTGCTGGGTGATGCTGATCCCGCAGGATGTTGTGCACTCGACGAAGGCAGCGTGTGGTATCGATAGTACTTAACTCCGGAAGACTAGTCCCGATGATTTTCCCTGCTGTTTTCACCACCCGCTGTAGTACCTGTTGTTCCGCCCTAGTGCAGCTGGAAAACCACACCAAGAGTCCATATGTCAGCACACTCTCTATAGCACAACGATAAAAGTTCACCATAAGYTGCTGAGAAAGTTTAGTTCTTCTCAGKTTCCTGAGGTAGAAGAAACGCTGCTGGGCCTTCCCTATGGCAGTGGTGATGTTATGCCCCATGTTAGGTCCTCTGTCATAGTTATGCCAAGAAATTTAAAGCTTGTAACCCTCTCAACCGTCCCATTTCTGATAGTAAGTGGTAAGTGGATGGTCTTTGAGCCCTTACGAAAATCCACAATCATTTCCCTGGTTCTCTTGATGTTGAGAGCCAGGTTGTGGGCATCACACCAAGTTGCCATATGTTCCATCTCCCTTCTGTATGAGGACTCATCATTGTCAGTGATCAGGCCTAACACCGTGATGTCATCAGCAAATTTAATGATGTAATTAGAAGGAAGGGCGGCACAGCAGTCATGCGTGTATAGTGTATACAGTAACGRGCTAAGTACACATCCCTGGGGGACCCCGGTGTTGATAAGCACTGTGGATGATGTACTTTTATCCACTCGCACACACTCTAAGCGATTTGTTAAAAAGTCCATAGTCCAGTTACACAATACAGTGCTTAGTCCAAGCTCACAGAGCTTAATTTGGAGCTTATTTGGCAAAATGGTATTAAATGCCGAACTAAAGTCCACAAAGAGAAGTCTGGCATACGTATTTTTGTGTTCCAGATGTTCCAWCATGTGATGGAGCACAATAGCCACCGCATCCTCTGTGGATCTGTTGGCCCTGTATGCAAACTGGTAATGGTCCAGTGTGGGTGGTATAACATCCTTGATGCGTTTAATCACCAACCTCTCCAAACACTTTGCTGGTATGGGTGTGAGTGCAACTGGCCTATAATCATTTAAACAGGTAATGTTAGAGTTTTTGGGGATGGGAATTATTGTAGTTCTTTTAAAACATGCTGGTACCCATGACGTGGACAGTGACAGATTATAGATGGTCGTGAAGACCTCCGCCAGTTCAGCTGCGCAATACTTGAGCACCCGACCGGGCACTCCATCGGGTCCTGTAGCCTTCCTGGGATTGATGTTATGAAAACACTGTCTTACTGCTCAGGACTGGTGCATCATCACTAGAGGGAGGGCGGGGTAGGGGTGAATCTCCATTGCCTCTGTCAAAGTGGGCATAAAAGTTATTCAACTCCTCCGCTAGGGTGTCACCTCTGTTAAAAGAGAGAGTTCTTGTTCTCTTATAGTCCGTTATCACCCTAATTCCCTCCCATACCTGCCGGGAGTTGGTGGAATTGTGAAAATGAGCCTCAATCCGCTGTTTGTATTGAATTTTGGCTGATTTTATGCCCCTCCTAAGTGCCGTCCTGGCAGTACAATACGCTGTCCTGTCACCAGATTTAAACGCYATMTCCCTGGCTTTAATCAGCAGTTGAACCTCATGTGTCATCCAAGATTTCTTATTGGGGGACACACGCACTTGCTTCCAGAATGTCACATTATCCACACAGTAATTGATGTAGTCTAAGACTGATGAGGTGTATTCATTCACTCACGTGTAATGGTTCCGTGGTCCTTGAATATGTCCCAGTCTGTGGAGGAGAAGCAGTCCTGAAGCCTAGGGATAGCATCTTCAGGCCATGATCTTACAGTCCTTACACTGATTCCAGCAGTTTTATTCCTTGTGGTATACTTTGGATGTAGCAGAAGTGACAGATGGTCAGACAGGCCAAGATGGGGATAAACCTGTACCTTATATGCATCTGCTACATTAGTGTATACCTGATCCAATGTTTTATCTCCCCTGGTTGCACATTTCACGCTGCGATGAAATTTGTGAAGGACGCTCTTCAAGTCAGCATGATTGAAATCACCCGCTGCTATAAAGATACTGTCCGGATGCGCAGCCAGGCTGTTGTTTACGACATCATGTAACTGTGCTAGCGATAGCTTAGCATTAGCGTCAGGCGGTATGTACACAGCACAGATGTAAACAGATGCAAATTCGCGAGGAAGATAAAACGGTCTACATTTTAGCAGCATAACTTCCACGTCCAGACAACAGAGTCTATCCGTTACCATTGTCTGGGTGCACCAGGAGTTGTTAATAAAGATGCACAGTCCCCCGCCGGTCTTCTTACCCGAGTCTGCTGTCCTGTCAGCTCAGTGCACGGTGAAGCCGGTCAGCCCAATAGCCGCATCCGGGACGGTGTTATCCAGCCATGTCTCTGTGAAAATCATGCTGCAACAGTTTGCCAGGAACCTCCGCGTCGTCATCCCCAATCTTATTTCATCCATCTTGTAGCGGATCGACCTGACATTTGAGAGAAAAATGGATGGAAGCGACGGTTTGAAGGGGTTAGCCTTTAGCCTAGCCTTCACGCCTGCCCGCTTGCCTCTCTTCCGCCTCCGCTCGCAACGTCTCCTCCTCTGGTTCGCTGCCGCCAGAATCCCCGGAGGTGATCTAGCAATCTCGGGAGGGATGAAAACATCGGGGCCAAGGTGATGTAACGCACCGCTAACGCTGAGGAGTTCATCCCGACTGTACCGAATAGCCTCGATATGGTAACAGTATGCCGAAACACTCAGTAGCACTAACAAAATGAAAAAACATTGCCAACAAAGAGAGCACCGGGCTGCTGCGTCTGTGCGCGCCACCGCCATGTTCAAATAACCGAAGCGAAGTGCGAGGATTACTCATCGACATAGATCAAGTGGGGGGCGAAGCAGGAAAGATGAGATGTGGTTCATGATCCAAGCTTGTAGTCAATAACACATCTGAGGTCGGTAATGTGTAAATCTGTGAGTGCAAGAGCCCGAGATGGCAGAGGAAGGCGAGGTCGGTAGAAGTCGAGATCGGGCTGGCAGAGACGAGAAGAACGGTGAAATATTGGGCTACTACAGCACACAATAATCTGGGAAAGTGATGTCAGAGCATGGTTTAAATAGGCAGGAGAGGCTATCAGTGATAGCGGATCAGTGAAACAAACAAACAAAAAAAAAAAAAAACTTAAACATCAGGGCATGGACGGTAAAAATACACCTGCCATGAGAATACAAAAAGGGAAAGTTTGAATAAAAGAAAAATATTATGAAATAACACCAAAACGCGGTAATAGCTTATAGAAAACTACCACACAAAGCAATGTGATACTACTTAGTATAATACGGCAGGGCGAACAATAACCATGAACTCCTACTTTGCACCTTACAAAGGCTAACATCTCAAGCATTCAAGCAGTACACTGTGTAAACAATAACATAACGTGTAAGGAACATGAAAACACATGAAAGATTTGCAAATTTAAGTATATTTCACTTTCTAGATTCACATCTGATCACATCTGAGCCTACACCACTTGTGACATACTATTGGACATCATTGCACACAATATAACTTTACAAATATGACAACGCTTGGAAATAACACAACAAATATGCATCCAAATATGACATTTAACAAGAATAATCACAGGAAATATTATATTTATCGCTGGATGGTCTCAACTATGACACTCCTACTGCTCACCGCACGTCATGCAAAATGTCTGAAAACAAGATTTTTTTTCTTACACACATAGCACCATCTTGTGGCCACTTAAGGGAAAATACAGGAATTCACTGTTCCTTTTAACTTCATAAATCTTAAACAATAAATTAGGTAATTTCACCATGCAACAAGATAAATAAACGTCTATTTACCACCCGGTTACATAAATATCTATCCGATGATTTTTGTAAGTCACCCTGGATGAGCGCATCTGCCAAATGCCTAAATATAAATGTAGCTGCTTCATTTTGTTAGTAATACAAAGAACAGGGTACTGTTTGAGATTATTTTCTGTTTGTTTATTGTTTTCAAATTCATTCAATTTGTTGTTGTTTTTTGTGATGATTTTCACTAAACTCTTGTTATTCTATTCTGTATTTAGATGCTTTCTGCGTAAGGTGAAGGGGCTGGTTCTTCTGAGTTGTGGTCCCTCTTTTGACTGCATTCCGTCTTTTCTTGAACATTATTGTGTTTGACTCTTGGATCAATTCATTATTTTAAAAAACTAACTACAACAACAACAATCTTATTAGCATCGGTAAGTATGGAGCAAAGGGACTAATCTATCATGTTGCCTCACTAATATTCTAAACAAATGATGACCCACAAGGGACTGCAAAAACAGTATATAGAGACCAAGACTAATATGTTTCTGAAATGTCCAGACAAGACAAAACACATCTATTCATTAATGTGACAAGAAAAAATAACATATACCAGATTGTTTGGTTGTCTTTGCACAGTGGGAGATTGGAGTGTCTTTTTTGGGCTATGTATTTATGTGAGTTAACTTTTTTTCTGCTGAGAATTTAAAGCATTTGAACCATTTAATAATAATTGATCGATAGAAAGAATTAATACTTAATAGATGAGCAAGGTATAAAGGTTTTTTTGTTTCCCTTGACAACCAAATTATCAAAGAATATTGAGAGTATTCTACATGACTATATAATTGGGAACAATTGTAGTAATGTCAACCATACTGCAATGAAATGATACATGGAATGCAATATTTTCTGACAGTGATGATGCCCTGAAGGAATTGTCCAGCTTGCAAGGTGTTTGATAACAAAATATGGAAAAATATTAAATAAATTTCAAACACTGACAAATATTTTATTGGAATTTATGCAGAAAACATAAAAAATTATTACTACCGCAGACTGTTTTGATTTTTACATGAAAGGTGGCAGATCTAAAGCCTTAGAAATCTTGAGATGATGTTGGCTCCTATACAAAATATTTCATTCACAACATTTACACTTATTGGTTTTCATGATTTGGGAGAATGGGGACCTATTTTATCAATTCCCTATCTTCTTATGTTTTTATTGTCCTCTTCTTCAAATCTTATACTTATATACATTATAATATCTCAAAAGACTCTACATACTCCTATGTGCATACTAATTGGTCTTATGGCAGTTGTGGACCTTTCTTTGCCAATATTTTTTATACCAAATATGCTGCTAAATTTATTTTTTAATTGGAAAGGAATTTCCCTTGTGGGCTGTTTGGTGCAAATGTTTTTCATTCATTGTGTTGGTACATTTCAATGTACTATACTGCTCTGGATGGCTGTGGATCGTTTTTTTGCTATATGTAAACCTCTTTATTATCACAAATACATGGCAATGACCAACTTTCTAAAATTCATTATATTTCCAGCTATCAGAAATGTGTTCTTAATTACCACAATGGTTTCTTGGGCTGGAAAAATGACTTTTTGTGCAACAAATGAAATAAATCATTGTTTTTGTGAACACATGGCATTGGTGCAGCTGGCATGTGGAGATACTACCATTAACAATATGTTAGGGCTTTTGGTTATTTTTCTTATCATGACTACTGATTTTATTTTCATTACAATATCATACATAGTGATATTTTTTTCTGTCCTGAGAGCTGGTAAAACAAGCTTAAAGGCTTTTAATACCTGCATTAGTCATATAATTGTCATGACAGTAAGTCTGGCTTTTGCTTTAATTGCCTTTATGTCATACAGAATAAGTAACAACTTCTCTCCCTCCAGCCGTGTCTTCCTGAGTACAATGTACTTGCTTTTTCCTAGCTGTTTCAATCCAATTATTTATGGAGTACGAACCAAAGAGATAAGACAACAGTTTCTGAAATTGATTAAGCAGTTCAACGTCTTTCAAAAGTAATTACATGTATATGGCATCATTAAGTAAACATCCCTTTAAAACAAACATGTCACTTTGTAATAAAATGACTGTTATATATAGTTGCATTGTGATTTTATACATTTAACTGAAATGACAATGTAAAAATATATACATGAATAAATTAAGAAGCTTCAACAAACTGAGGAGTCTTATTCATTAGATTGATAGCAACAGATTGGGAGTAATTTGATGTTAAACAGGTGTTGCAGCTCTTGGTGACCATGGCCTTTCATATGTAACCTTCAGATTTAAAAGCTAGTCCTTCCCTATTGCATGTCAACTACACATTAGCAAGGGCAAAGTCCATCATTCACTGTATTTTTTCAAACTTTTAATCATTCAATATAAAAAAAACAATTGATGATGCTAGGAAAGAATAATATCTTCTTTTTTATTCGACATAAGCTCACAGATGTATTTTTTTTTGTAATTATAATTACATTCCCTCAGTTTACTATGGCATTTTCATTTTTCTTCCTCATATTCCCAGCCTCTTAAAGTTGATTTTCCAGACCAGCTTTCCTTTAAAACATTGGTTTCCTCCCCTGACCTTGTCTTTTCTTCATCTACTTTATCAGGCACTTCCACACATTCTTTTTTTCTCTAAATGCTTCTTCTCAGTACTACTTAGCATTGTTATTTGGAGTTCTGTAGATAGCATCAACGCCATCTATAAACATCTCTCTTTCATGTCCTTTAAAGGCAACTTTCCAGTCCAGCCTTTCTCAAAAACAATATTAAACCAAAGCCAGACTAATGACTATATATGTATGACTATACTGTATAATTAAAGTTTTCTATTTTGGAACAACTAAATTTTGTACTAGAAATCGTACCTTAATAATGGTTTTACCGCGGCAGCTCTCACCCCAACGTCATAGCCAGAAAACTGACTGTGCATCAGAAAAAGTGGGTGTGCTGCAGTTATTGTCAGCTTAATGTGCTAAATGTATAATAAATGTAAGGTACATAGCATTTATAGGACACTACTTTTATTTAAGTGCACTCACAATGACAACAAAATGTTCTGATTTTTGTTCTGAAGTTTATTTATATAGCACATTTCATACACAATGGTAATTCAAAATGCTTTACATAAAAGAGAATAAAATAATCATAAAATGAAATAGAAAATAATAGCAATACATCTTTTTCAATTATTTAAATTAATACTTAATAAAAAAAAAAAACAGTTTGCAATGGAAAATTTTATTTAAAAGAGCTGCAGCTGTCTAATGGTCTTCTTGGGAAGGCCGGTGAGGAGACCATTACAATAATCCAAGTTTCTCTAAGTCTTGATTGGAAATAAAACATCTAATTCTTTAAATGTTTTTGAGATGGTAGTATGCTGATTTAACTACTGCTTTGGCATGAATACTGAAACTAAGGTCTGTCTCCAGAGTCACCCCAAAAATTCTTGACTTGATTTTTAGTTTTCTGACCCCTAGAGTGAAGGTATGCATTCATCTTCAGAGCTTCGTCTTTGTTTCCAAAATTTTTTGACACGCACAGACATTTATGAAAGCAAACAGTGTGGGGGGTGCTCTTGCAGGGCAATGGAGTAGGATGTGTTTGGCTCGTGCTCTCGTTGAACTCTTGTTTTTTTATATATATAAATAAGCACTTTATTTTACAAAACGCTATACAAAATCTCATATGATTTTCGCTTTGAAATAAGGGGAAAATGAATATGCGGGTCAATGGCGGAAAAGCTACGCAAATATAAATACGACGCATCATCCAACACTAGGCACAACGTCGCCTTGTCTTCGAGCTCCACCGTCAAATCCGAGATTCTTCGCTCATTAAAAGAAGACATCTCAGCAGTAATTAAGGCTGAACTGAAAAATGCGCTTGCCGATGATTTCAGCTCCATTAAAAATGAGATACAGTCGGTTAAAAGGGAAATTATAAATAATGTGGCGGCCTTTTATACCGAAATAGAGCAGATGAAGACTGTGATACAGGAGGTGGAAGGCGGCCTATCAAGGTGGTCAGATGAGGTGACAACTTTAAAATCTGTGGTGACTGGTTTAAATAGCCAAGTTGAGAGGGAAATGCGAGGACATGGAGGGAAGGATGAGAAGATGTAATATCAGGATAGTGGGGGTAGCTGAGACAGATGGGTCAAACTCTACTGTGTTTGTTTCGAGGCTGCTGAGATAAACATTGCAAATGGAAAGAGATGTGCTTGTGGACTACTCGCATAGGATTCAGGCTCAAAGAAGGTTGGATGGGAAACCGCATGTCATCATGGCCAAACTTCACTATCACCAAGACTGTGTCGAGGTGTTGAGCCGTGCGCGCGTGCAAGCGTCGCCAAGGCCAGGGCCGCATTCACGGAGGTTTGGAAATTACTGCGTAACCGTCAGGGAGTCCGGTTTGGCATCTTATACCCAGTCCGTTTACGTGTTTCACATGACTTAAGGGAAAAGGTATTTACAGATACAGTGGAAGCGATGCGGAAAGAAAAACATTATCCCCACAGAGGCTTGAAAATCATGTAAACACTTAACTTTTATCCGTCTATACCATTTTCCAGCCTAGATCACGTTTCAGTGGAGCAGTGACCTTTCTGTTTGCACTGTTTTTAGCTCCTCTCAGAGGATGTAGCAGGTACTGTTCAGTCATGAGCAGGAGACTTTCCACAGATAATTCTGACAACAATATTTACTTAATAGTCTCGCTGCTGATTAGAACATCACTGATTCTATTATAAATGCAATGTTAAGGTTTCCTTATCTTTTTTTATTTATTTATTTTACTGTTATTATTATTATTCATTTATTTTATTTTTGATTTTAACTACATCTTTTAATAATTGTTTCATAATTCGCTTACTTTTATTTACTTTTTTCCTATGTTATTCCACAGGTTTTACGATATATCATAATGCGCTATTTGAGTTACTTTAGTATGGTGGGTTTGGTGGGAGCGTGAGCTGTTGGCTCTGTAGAGCTCCCAACACAAACACTTAATGTGTGGATTTGTTTTCGAAGGGTATCATGTAGGTTCTTGTAGGTGATAAGGGGGGAGGGGGGAGGAGGGGGTTTATCGTTTTTTTCTTTTCTACCAGACCAATTCTGTCAGATGTCCATGTTGATTTTCAATGGTTGCCATGTTGATTTTTTGGATTTCATATAAAAACACTTCCCTTTAAGATGACATTATATAAAAACTTCCAATGGGCTGGATGGCTGTTCAGTCAATTTCGTGAACTGGAATGTTAAGTCACGTTTAACAGTGAAACGTAAAAAGATATTTGCACATTTAAAACAACTTGATGCAGACATCACATTTCTTCAGGAGACTCATTTATGTACAACGGATTATTTCCGGCTTAGAGGGAGTTGGGCGGAACAGATACATCACTCCAATTTTCATTCAAAAGCTCGAGGTGTGGCGATACTTATTAAGAAAAATACTCCATTCACTATGACTAGTGTAGAGGCTGATTCCTCATATGTTATTGTGGTGGGCAGCTTTATTCGCTCCCAGTCATCCTAGCCAATATTTATGCACCAAACTGGGATAACCCTGCATTTTTCTCGAATCTTTTTTCTCGGTTACCAAATATGACATCACACCACCTTATTCTTGGTGGCGACACGAATTGTGCACTCTCCCCCATTTTAGACCATAGTTCATCAAAAAAGCTCCCCTGTCTAAATCAGCACGTACAATTAAACTTTTTCTTAAATCATATGGTGTAGCTGACGTTTGGCGGTTTCGTAGTCCTACTTCCAGAGAATATTCCTTCTTTTCCTCCATTCATAAAACTTTTTCACGTATAGATAACTTTTTTCTGGACAAGGGACTTCTTCCTTTCATTACGAAGTGACATTACGGAGCTATATATACCATGATCGGTCCCCTAACTATGAAAATGCGTATTCCCAATACACAATCCAGTTACCGTCCCCTGGAGGTTCAACTCTCTGCTTCTATCAGAGGACCCGTTTACCAAATTCATTTCCTCTGAGATCACATTATTCCTTGAGATCAATCAAACACCAGGGATGGCCTCTTCAACTATATGGGAGTCACTTTAGGCATATGTACGAGGCCAGATAATTTCATATTGCTCAAAGAAAAATAAAAACAACACAGTACGCCTTAGAGAGCTGGCTGATGAGATACTGGAATTAGACAGACTATATAGTTATATACCCTCTGCAGACATAATGAAAAAGCGAATACTATTGCAGACTGATTTTGATCTGCTGTCAACAAGGCAGGCTGAATATCTTATTTCTAAATCAATGAGCATGGTAACAAGACTGGGTGAATACTTGCTCATCAGTTAACACAAAGGACTGCCAATCAGTCCATTCCTGTAATTAATGATGAGCAAGGCTTAAAAATACTGATAGCTTTAAAATTAATTCATGTTTCCAAAATTATTACCAGTCACTATAAACTTCCGATTCATGTGTCGATCCTCTTGCCTTAGACATCTTTTTCGATAATATACATATTCCTTCTATAGATCCAGTGACAGCTTCTGAATTGGAAGAAAATCTCACGGTCAAGGAAATAGCATCAGCAATTAGATCTATGCAGAGTGGCAAATCACCAGGAACGGATGGTTTTCCAACAGACTTCTTAAAAAAAAATTCAGAGCAGCTTTCCCCTTTATTGTTATCAGTTTTGAGTCACTGTCATTAAAATCCCTACCACCAACCATGCATCAGGCAGTTATTTCATTAATGCTTAAAAAAGATAAGAACCCTCTTGAGTGCAGCTCAATCCCCCTTCTTAATACTGATGCCAAAGTGCTTGCTAAAATCCTTGCATGACATTTAGCGAGGGTGTTGCCCTCCATCATATCACCTGACCAAACAGGGTTTATTAAGGATCGTTTTTTTTTTTTTTTAACATTAGATGACAGTTGAACATTCTTTATGGCTCCTCTCCACCCGGCACACCGGAGGTAGTTCTCTCATTGGATGTGGAAAAGTCATTTGACCGTGTGGGGTGGTGTTATATTTTCAATACACTAGAGCGGTTTAGATTTGGTCGTAAGCTTATATCATGGATAAAACTTTTATATACGTCTGCTGTGCGTACTAATAATAGCATATCTGATTATTTTGAGCTTCAACGAGGCAGGGATGCCCTCTGTCTTCACTTCTATTTGCAGTCGCGATGGAACCACTTGCTTTAAATCTGAGACAGAGAGCCGACACATAAAGGGAATTTATGGGAGCTGGATTGGAGCATAAGGTTTCGCCTTATGTGGACGACATGTTATTATACTTGTCATAACCCCTGACAAGCTTACCCAAGTTAGTGACTCTACTTACAGATTTTGGCAAAATATCTGGCTATAAAGTTAATATCCAGAAAAGTGAACTGATGCTTGTTGGTGATGGAGTCAGTCTGTCATCTTTAAGATCATTTCCCTTTAAAATTAGCCCAAAAAATTTTAAATACCTTGGGATCTGGGTTATGCATGATCATAAAAACTTGTATGAAGTCAATTATCCACCTCTTTTATCTAATTTAAAACAAGACCTTGAGCGTTGGGACCACCTCCATCTTTCATTGGGTGGAAGAATTAATACAATAAAAATTAGTGTATTGCCCAAGTTTTTGTATATCTTTCAATGTCTTCCGTTATTCTTAACAAAATATTTTTCTCCAAATTAAATAATCAGATTTCAACCTTTATTTGGAACAAAAAAAGAATAAAAAGAAGGATACTACAGAGACCTCGTGCAAAAGGAAGGGTGGCACTTCCAAATTTCCTGTATTATTATTGGGCAGCCAATATAAAAGCACTGATGTTCTGCTTAAATAATGACAACCCCCCTGCTTGGACAACTCTGGAGGGGGCTTCAGTTACCCCCACTTCTCTAATAGAATTATTATATTCCAAAATATAATTTGTTCAAACAATCTCTAGTTTGACCTCTAATCCAGTTGTTATACATTTAGTTAAAATTTGGAACCAGGTCAGACTAAAGTTTTCCCTTTAAGAGTTACCACAAGCTGCCCCAATTGCTAAAAATTACATAGTTGTTCCATCAATGATGGAGAATGCTTTTGAAATTTGGGCTAGAAAGGGTTTGGTCTCACTGTTTGAACTTTATATTTGTCATGACTCAGGGACTGAGGACGGACGCAGATGCAGGTTGCACAAGCACTTTTATTAAGGGTTGAGTCCAACAATGTCCAAACACAAGAAATCTCAAAAAAAAACAAAAAACAAAGAATACTCCCCAGGTTGAGTTTTATGCAGGCGGGCTGGCAGGGACAGAAAATGTCCATACAAAAAGCGATCTCAACTGGAATCACGAACTTGAACTGAGAATGACTGAGGTTCCCTCAGCCGTGACCTTGACCTAGGTCCTTTCCCAGCCCCACGCTGTCGATATACCTCAGTCCTGGGGTAGAGACGACGCGAACACTTGTCTTACACAGACAGACATGAAAACAAGGTGTGCACAACGGTGAACAGACCAACTGTAAAAAAGGCCTAACTTTATGACAACAGTGCCACCCTTTGGACACTCTAAGTTACTACGCTTAGAATTGCTGTAATCCAATTGGTTAAAAGCAGGACACGHCYAGACACATACCAAAGCGGCTAACTTCCTAGATGGTTCTGTAGCAATCTGTGTGCTGTTCTGTTCCCATTTTCATTCTACTTTATCATACTGTGTGCGTAAATTCTGAAGTAAGTAACTTAATATTGTTTCATATGTTCATTGCTTAATTTCTGTAAGGTCATTTTTAGGTTAAGGTTAAATTATTGTAAGGTTATACTACAGTGCTTGTTATTGGATGTTGTTCATTGCTGTGATGTAATTAGTAAGTATGTCACAAATACACGTGATACAGGACAGTTTAGATACAACAGTTAAAAAAATATAAGGCAATGTTCAGTTTGTTTACCTAACAGTTAATCTAAAGTGGATATATTAATACATAGAAATCTGAAGTGATCTATATCTGCCTGATTCATAAATCTGACCTTATCCATATTTAAACATCCCTGTTACTGCTCTGAAATGCACAGTTTGTAATCTCTGTATATTCATTCTTTGATGTTATTGTTCATTGTAGAAACCACACACACCTGAACGTATGATTATAGTAAAGCTTCTTAATGGACATGGACTGTGTGATTTATTCAATACAATCTGTAGCGGGTGCCACCGAGATTGATAATTGAACCGCCACATTCATACACCAACGGTGTGTGCGGGTTCGACCGGCCTGGTGAACTAAGACACAGATGAACTTAATTTGTTTAAACAGTGACAGCAAATACGCATGTAGACACACTAGGGGGGGACAAAGCACCGGCTCAGTAATCCGGTGAACCCGATCTCTCTCTCCCGGACTGAGATGGCACAGATGTGACAGTACCGACTTCCTGAGGGAGGTATTGGCGCTCTCTCTGCGTCACCGGAGGGAGTAGGGACCCACCGGACTGATGGGACCCAGAGGTCGCGGCGCCGGGCGATCCGGCCGAGCTTGGTGAAAATCGGAAATGAGCTCCTGATTTAGGATGTCTCGAGCCGGCACCCAGCTCCGTTCCTCCGGGCCGTAACCCTCCCAATCAACCAGATATTGAAGGTATCCTCCTCTCCTCCGGGAGTCCAGGAGTTCCTTGACTCTGAACGCCCTCTACTTCCACAGCCCCGAGGAGAGATGGATTCGCGACGCCTCCATCTAGCGGCCCCCGGATCACTGGCCTGAGAAGGGAAACATGAAAGACAAGGTTATGACACAGATGACGAGGGAGTTGTAACTTAAACGAGACGGGATTGATTTGTGCGAGAATGGGGAATGGGCGATGTAATGAGGGGTGAGTTTGCGCCAGGGAAGGTTTAGGTGAAGGTCCCGTGTAGAGAGTCATACTCGATCACCTACCTGGAGCGAAGGACTTTCCCCTCGCCGTCTATCGGCAAATTTCTTTAAAATCTCCCAAGCAGGTTGTCGCTTTAAGTGTGCATTCTCCCATACTGTTTCCGCTTCCTTAAACTACTGGTCCACCATGGGCACATCAGTAGGAGTGGCATCCCAAGGACAGAGTGGGGGCTGATGCCCGTGCACACACTGAAACGGCGTTAGGCCGGTAGCGGAGTGACATAAGGAGTTTTGCGCATATTCTGCCCAGATTAACCAGTCTGCTCATTCATGTTGTCGACTGCTACAGTATGCACGGAGGTATTTTCCGAGTTCCTGGACAGTCCGCTCAGCCTGTCCATTAGACTCGGGGTGATAGCCTGACGTTAGACTAACTGTGGTCCCCAATTTCTGGAAGAAAGCTCTCCAGACCCTAGTGATAAATTGGGGACCACGATCTGAAACAATGTCCTCCGGGATACCATAGCAGCGAAACACTGTTTCGAATAGGGTTTCCGCAACCTGGAGGGCTGATGGGAGAGAGCTAAAYGGGACGAAGCGACAACCCTTGGAGAAGCGATCTACCACCACAAGGATCATTGTGTACCCTTTACATGTTCTTACACAGACAGACATGAAAACAAGGTGTGCACAACGGTGAACAGACAGGTGTGTACGGGTTCAACCGGCCTAAATGGAGACACACAGGGAAGACACTGGTGAACTTAATTTGTTTAAACAGTGACAGCAAATACACACGTAGACACACTAGGGGGGGACAAAGTGCCAGCTCAGTAATCCGGTGAACCCGATCTCTTTCTCCCGGACTGAGGTGGCACAGATGTGACAATGTTGATGGAAATTTTGCATCCTTTGAAAGTTGGTACAGAAATACGACATTCCCAAATCACATTTTTATAAATACTTGCTGCTTCGGAACTGTGGCATTGAATTCTAATAATTTCACATCATGCCCTCCACTTTCTTTATTAGATTTAACATTTGAATTTAAATCAGTACAAAAACAAACTATACGCAGGATTTATGAATTACTCAGTATTACTCACCTTTAGATTTACTCAGAAATAAATGGGAGACGGATTTAGATTAATCAATTTCAGAGGAAATCTGGCACAAAATAATACGGGGAATTTTCTCATCATCCATTTGCCTTAGACATTCTGTAATACAATTTAAGATTGTGCATCGTCTACATTGGTCAAAAGTCAGACTTTCTAAGATCATAGCCGATATACCACATGTGATAGATGCAGGCAGGCTCCTGCAACTCTGCTGCATATGTTTTGGAATTGTCCAAGACTTTACATGTTCTGGACTAATATTTTTGAGACCTTTTCTGAACTATTTGGAGAGATAGATCTCCATTTATTGCATTGTTTGGTGTGCCCCCAGAAAATACTAGTTTTAACCAAATAAAAATTAAAATAATGGCTTTCTGTTCCCTTTTGGCTAGGAGACTAATACTGACCACATGCAAAGACCCTGATCCACCAACATTTAGCCACTGGACAAGGGAAGTGATGTACTTTCTTAAGCTAGAGAAAATTAGCTATACAGTTAGGGGGTCTACTGACATTTTATAATATTTGGCAGCCTTTCTTAACTTTTGCTGAGGGCATGAAGCTGATAATATTGTACTGTAAAGGAAGATTGTGGGGAAGATTACGTACTGTTTTAAATGAAGAAGTAGTGTGTCCGAGCTAAGTTTTAAGCTAAGAGAAGAAGAGTTTTACCTTGTTGTGTCTGCTGCACCTTGATACCGGTACGGGCCCAATCGACCGGGAGAGACAAACACTCACGCAGGCATGATGTCTGAAGATCTCTTTTTTATTCTTAGCAAGGAGAGCACATTTAAATGGTGCTACGTCCTGAACCTCAAAAGAACCAGTCATTCACATGTCAGTGATAGAGAGAGCCGGAGACAGACAAGAGAGAGGAAATAAATTTACATTCTCTTGATTAAACAAAAGGGTTCTAGCAGACAAGAGCCATGTGGATGTAAACTCATCTGGGTACAGGATATAGAAGGTGTTACCACAAAAGTCATAAGGAAACACAGTGAGGGGTCTGTTCTCAGGGCACACAAATCTGATTAGATTACAATGTCTTACAATATTATAAAACCTTATACTTACATATGTTATCATTTTGTTTTTATCTTTTTATGGACATCTGATTGTCATGGCATCCTTGTGTTTGTCTGGTGTTGGGGGGTGGGGGGTTTGGTTTTGTGTCCTCTTTTGTTGTGTTTTCTTTGTATAGTTTAAAAAAATAACTTTGATTAAAAAAAATGAAAGCAAACAGTGTGCGCTATTCTGTATTTGGTTCGGTGAACTTGAGTGCGTCAAAAAAACTCTGTGTATACTTGTCTCACAGATGTGAAAAATATATACTTATAGAAAGCAAAATATCTGCTTTTATAGAAACTAATGGAAAACTAATTTCAGATTATGTAATTCGTATGAAATGTGAATGTAGCCACATCCACTCCTGCGAAGATGACGAGATGACATGATTACCTTCATCACAAATTCAATTCAAATTGAACAAATTCAGAGAAAGGCTAGCCTGTGAGAGGTTGTGTGCAGACCACTGAACTTCTGCTGATTCTAAAATTGGCATTGTTACAGGTTTTTAATCCCTGGAATGGAATAGATATAGAATTTCCTTATCATAACATGTGTTGTATTGTTTTTAATCACTCTATACACTCCCATGATTTTTGTCATGCTATTTTACTAAGGGAATAAATTTTCTTGGGATTTTTTTAAATAAAATATTTAAATAGACCAGCGCTGATAATGGTCCATTTTTATAAAATAGAAAATTAAAACATTCTATAAAAAAATACCAAAGAAAATGATTGTGTTTATGTAGCGACTTTAAAATGGCAGCTGATGTCCGCAACAAAAACCAGGTACACCACTTTCATGGGTGAAGTAATGAAGGGTTTGAGTTGGGACGTGTGGAATACTTGATAGATCCGGAGCACTGCAAACAGCTGGAGGCGGTAGGTGACAGGGTTAATCTGAATGGTGACACTGTCACGAGCCAGCCCATCCCACCTAGCTCCTCACATCCCTAACTCCACCCGGAGCTTTAGGTGTGCCCAGTGACACACCTGTATCTGATTAGGAGTCATCCCTAGGCCTTAAAAGCAAGCCAAGTGCATCAGTCTGTTCCGCAGTGTCTCGCTCGTGTGCCTCACGTCCTCATGTATATTCTAGTTTTTTGAAAGTTTGTCACATTGCCGACCCCGCTGCCCTTCGGATTCCTCTTTTCGCCTTCTCCCTCGGATTACCTCGTCTATATCTCAGACTGAATTTTGTGTATGACCCTGCCTGTGTAAAGAATCTAGTTTTGGACTCGCCCCTTTGGATTTGTTAGCTCCCGCGGCTGGATCTTCTGGTTATTGATCCTTACCTGGCCAATAACACCGATTCTCATTCCTCATTCCACGGGTTGTGACATGCTCCCGGCGCCGCATGAAAGTGTTTCCGTCTTCTCGCAAGGATCCTCACCATACGCGCCGAACTCCTACTCCTCAAGGAAATAATCCGAAGCACTCTGCCCTCCTCTCTCTGCTCGCGAAGCAGATCCACGTCGGAAAACCAGCACTACAGCTTGATTGCGCAATCCGTGAAGCCGATCCGCATCGAAAAACCAGCGCTACAGTTCAACTGCGCAATCCGCGTCCGTCGCTACAACCGGGAGGAATTCGTGCGTCTCCACTTCCGGGTTAATGGAGGATCCCTTGACTTCTTCGTCCAACCCTTTGTCACGTCACAAGGTATTCCCTGAAGCATTCCGTGAGCGCATTGACTCTCTCTCTCTCACGCGAACACACACACGCACACACACACACACACACACACGTGCTGCTCCCCTACTGCTGAGTGCTGACTCTCTCACTCACACGCACACACACACACACACATACGCTCCTCCAGCCATTGTTTACCTAATCTTTTGACCTCTAATAAAATTTCCTTTAAGGGAATCTGTGTCTGCTATTGGGTTCTTTCCTCCTCAGGATGTCCAGACATGGGGGAGGAGTGTCCCCACTGGAGGACATCAGTCCTGATGGCGTCGGGTACATAGAGTCGACCAGGTGGAACACCTGCCAGTTCGGTTTCTGCAAGCTTGTGTCTGGCGAACCCTCATTTCTAAGTCCCAACTGATTGGTGTGAGAATCTTGGTGGGTGGTAAGACAGGCGCAGGGTCCGCCCGGGGGACGTCTTTCTTGTGTTGTCATGAGAGGGTGTCGGCCTTATTGTTCTTGGACCCCGGGCGGTATGACAGGTGGAAGTTGTATTTTTCGAAGAACAGTGCCCAATGCGCCTGTCTGGGGTTAAGTTGTTTCAGCGTGTGGATAGTGATGAGGTTCTGATGGTCAGTCCAGACGATGAATGGCTCTCTAGCGCCCTTGACGAATGGTTTGTCAGGATCCTGGACTGGTATTGGTCATGGGTAGGGGCCAATGACTCACAACTTCCAGTTTCTGAGGGTCCATGGCCACACCCTGGGATGAGATGACAAAACCCATGAACATGGTGGAGCACTTGTGTTAGGCGCACTTCTCCAACTTACAGTACAGCTGGTGGACAAGCTCTGACATGCTGGACGTGTTCGTTGACAGTTCGGGAGTAGATGAGGATATTGTCTAGGTAAACGAACACGCAGTGGCCTACAGATCTGGCCATTAAGAACGCACATTTCTTGAAAAGGGATCTCGCGTGCTTCTGCAGCAGCTTGCAGGAATCTGAAGTATTGTATGTCTACTGAAGCCAAAAATGCGTTCTCTCTCTAACCCTGACACTAGGTGCCATTGAAAGCAAGCGACAGAGCTCATTAACGTGTCGGACTCAAACTTTAAATATTGATATGTATTTATTCTTCATTTTCTTATCAATCATGATTCTTCTTTGACTGCGCTTTCTCCATTCAGTATTATTACATGGAATTTTATGGGGTTGTCACTGAACGATTTACCCTGACAAAGAGCAATACAAGAATAGTCCCAGCTGGCACACCTTACAAAAATAATTCGGCATCTATTTAGAGTCTAAATATTTTTTTTCTAAACTTGTGCTACTGTTGTTTACTTACAATATTTGTTAATTATAATTTTTTTATTTAAATGTGCCTCATTTTTATTAAATGAGCCTATTTCCTACTGTACATAGTCTAATCAGAGCTCTACCACCCATTCAAGTGTAATTTGTTAATGATGTTTAGAATAATGAAATGAGATGCACTAAATCGTGCTTTAAAATTAAACTACAATTAATTTCAAACCTTGATAATTAAATAAATAGCTGTCCGTCTTTTTGTGTTTATCTATTTGGTTTATTATACACTTCTGCACCACTTATTATGATAAATAGTTTTAAATGGTATTAAAGGTATTGTTTGGTCATGTTCACCCATGGGGTAAACATATGTGGCATTTAATAGCATTCGCTAGTTATCCAGTTGATATATAGGTCAATCTGCCTCAAACAGAATCTCTCTGAGTAAGTAAGCATAATAATAAATAATGAATCATTATAGTGTCACCACATGGGTGAACATGACCAAATTACTGCATAAACACTGGAACAGGAGGATTTTAGAATTTAATTAAACACAAATATCCTTAATGTGTTAAAATGTTGGATTTTTATTTAAAAGCCATGTGTGTGTGTGAAATGTGTATTTTATATATATATATA
>QMIH01002333.1:15636-27113 GCA_003987875.1 Clarias batrachus | reverse complement strand
CTCGTGTAATGAATATTCACAGTAACACAGTGATGGAATCATCATACTGTATATAAGCAGTGATTACACATAATAGTTAAGAGTAGAGGAGAAGAGGGTCGGGGTGTGGCTATGGACAGTGGATTTTTGGACTCCCAGTTATCAGTGCATTTCTGACATTTATTTAGTAAGCTGAATAAAGTTCCCCATGTTTAAATGCCAAGCTCAGAATCCACGACTTTACTGATTACCTTGTCTTGACACCTGTTTTGTAAGATAAATGTATTAGCTTTGATTTCTACATGCCTTCTTGCTGAGACGATGTGTCATATACTCCTTCAGAAATCCCTCCACGGAGAACARCTTGCTGTGTTTACTGATCGAATGCTTTTGTGCTGTATAGCCACAGGGACAATGCATTTTGCTGAGCCTGTAAACTAGCTGCACGTTTAGAAGCTCTATTATCCTGCCTCTAATGTGACAGATTGCTGGCATGGATGGTATGCTTGGGAGAAACTTCCCTAAATGTAAAAAAAAAAAAAAAAAAACTTTTGATCCAGTTGAAATGTGTGGTTTTTATTTCAATAACTTTGTGTGATCTGTGTGTGCGTCCATTCTTTGTCGAACAGGACATTAAGTGTCAACATCCTGCTACTCAATTTGATGTCCGTTCCATCACAGCGGAGGGACATTTCTCCCATCTGGTTCTCTGGTGACTGAAATTGATAATTATATGAGAAAATAGGAGCATGCAAAGTGGGAAATGCTAAATATTCATARACGGCAGGTGGAATGCGCTGCGTTTCAGTTGTGGATTGCCAAGTCCTGCTCTTGGCACTTGCCAGACAAGTGATCCATAAGGTGAAGCATTTCCTCAGGCTCCCCTACATGATCATGTCACCGTGCTCCAAAAGACAAGCTGCAGGTGTGATTTGGTATCGCTCTAGTATATTTCTATTAGCCTCTCAGTTATTTTCTTGGTTCTCAGTAGCATGTCTTCAACAATGATAATAATCTCTCTTGACCTGTTAAACAGTTTTCCAACATGATAATTGTATATTTTTCTTTTTCTTTTTTTTTACACTCGCCCCTACTGTGGTTATCAGTGTTCTGCCAGACTGTTTGCTATCAAAGAAGCCCACCAGATGCATACCTACAGGCCAGGAAAGACAGGCAATTGCCTCAGGCCTTAAGCATTAAAGGATCTTTAGAAGGATGAATTACACGTTCTTAATGTCTTAAATCCATGGAAATGGCAACTCCTGCCAACAAATTACAAAATCCTTTGATGAGCTGTGTGGCCGAGGTTAGTGAGCGCAGATGTGACTTGGGCAGTCCTGTTTAAATAAAGCCGCATCATCATGCATAAATTATACAATGTTGTATGTTTAACATACAGGCTTAATAGTAGCATTTTTTTTTTCAATAGCCTGAGAGAAAAAGTTTATTTTAGGATAAGAATGGAGTAAAAAATATGTTTTGATGAAGTGGTGGACAAAAGGCTAAATATATCAGAGGTGTCCAGAAGGGTTAGTTTCGAAAATGCAAAGTTCAAAGTAGTCTCTGTGAATCCCAACATCAATATACGGTAGACTGCTGTGTTTCAAAAAAACAACAACAACAACAACAAAGAATACAGTATACAGTATTTGGTTGGACCACCTTTACTGTATATTTGATTGTGCTGCATATTGGTTTCTTCAACCTTATGCAATGCCATGACATTTATGTAGATCCAGTGTTGCATAATGTTTTTGCAGAGATCTTGTTTTGATGATGATCAGTCAAATGATGTGTAAAGTTTTTTTTTTTTTTTTTTTCTATCTTGGCTTTGTCCCCTCCTGCTAAGTCAAAGTTCTGACATCTTGTACAACGTCTTGAAATATTTTGATTAAAAAGAGATCCTGACCAGTGGTTTTGACTGGTGGTGCTGATGATCTGTAGCCTAGCGAACCAGTATAAGGATCGTAAAAGACTTCAAAGCAAAAATATATGTCACACTTGGTGTTAGATGAAGCTTGAATGGAAGCAAAGAAAGAACTTGTTTGGTCTACATTGTTATTGTGACACTTMAAGCAATTATAATTGAGACATTACTGTTTTAAATTGAGCGATTTGAGAAGGGAAGTAAAATGAGAAGGTAAAAGGTAATAACACAGCCAGTGTCAATA
Source organism: Clarias batrachus (assembly GCA_003987875.1). Classification (NCBI taxonomy): domain Eukaryota; kingdom Metazoa; phylum Chordata; class Actinopteri; order Siluriformes; family Clariidae; genus Clarias; species Clarias batrachus. The sequence continues at coordinate 24,963 of QMIH01002333.1, read as the reverse complement.
AACATGACAAGCTGCTTAACAATATTACAGCAGAGGACAAAAGCACAAAAAAATAACCGGCAGTGCTGCCGTACTAAACGCCTCCATAGGTGCACCAATGAGTTTACTTCGTGAAACATTGCGATGAAAATTTTTAGGTTATGATAAAGCACAGCCAGGTTTTCTTGTTTTCTCCTTAGTCATGGTTCTGTCATGTCATGTAAAGATGAGCAGTTGCGGTTCTAGGAAGTCAAATGTTGTGTGCCAGGTTTCCGTGAAAGCATGTCAAGAGCTTTGTGAGTGATGCCATTAAGCAGATTAGCTTTATCAGTTAGAGAGCAGAATTTAACGGTGCGAATTTGAACAGCAGCGTCGGATGGTTAGTTCTGGGAAGGATATGGTTTGATTCATTTTTGAGAAAAAGACCCAAGATTAGTAAGCTTTGATGTGGAGGGGCATGACTAACCTCTCAGACCAGAGAGAGAACAGTGGAGGGTGTCGAGTGGTACGCATTTACATAGAGTTTTAGACAAAGATTGGTGTAAAGAGGGTGAATAGGATGGATTGAAAGAGAGTGAGTTAAAGTAACTGTCTTGCATTGCAAAGTGCACAGGATGTGGATAAAAGAGTAAAAAAAATAGACCCGGTCGTAATTTTTGCAATGCAGATGTTAAGAGTTTTAGCGGCAAAAATATTCCATACAAGTCCAAGCAGCAATTTCATTATACTCATCAAGTTAATAATAGAGCAGTGTGAAGAGAGCAGCTTAGCTACTTTACCCTTCACAAAATTTTACAAACAGCAAGAGAGTAAAGGCTCAATCGCTAGAGGTGCACTCTGTAAAAGTGCGCGAAGGAGGGAGATGGAGACGGAAGGTAATGTCTGAAGATTTTATCCTTTATGTGTGAAAGCAGGGGAAAGCATACAGGTAACGAGCGCGATTGCTGTGTGTAGTGTTCCTGTTTCCCTTCTCAGCGGTAAACCGGTACAATACAGAGCTTTGGGTTAGTGTTTGTGTGGAGTTTCACATGTTCTCCCTGTGTCTTTCGCGTTTACTTCCTTTTGYTCAAAAACATATCAGCAGGTGGACTGGCTATGCTAAAGTGAAGGTGTGAATGTGACATTTACAGTATCATTAGTACSTCCCTGTTCCGGATCACTGTGGTTTCAATTCTAAACATTGTAAACGCARTTAAAATAAACAACCAGCACACAGCTTCAATGGAAATCAAATAGGAACTTGCGTGATTGATTAGTCCACATCCATTTCAGGTTTAAATACGGTATATAATAGAATTAAAAAATTCTGCAATAGTGCAAAGTGTTTTTTTTTKTTTGTTTGTTTTTTTGTTTTTTTAGATTTCATGTACAGAGCATCAACGTCAAGCCTAGTATTTTGTGTGATCTTTTAAAGATTCTTTTTTTTTCCCCCTCAATGCTCTAAGGTCAGGAATGTAACTGCTCTGTATTACTAGCAGTATGCATTAGACGACCAGCGCCAATAAAGCCCACAGAGTAATTGTAGTCATATTATTTCTAGTTGAAACTGATAGTGCCTCACTAGACGGCAATGGTCAGTATGTATCGATCTACAGTCTAAGCTCGATATAGTGCACCTTCAAATGTCCTTACTACTAATATGCCATAGGATCTTCATTTCAGTCTGACTTCTATTTTAGTTTCACCATGAAAACATCGTTACTATTAGCTCTAGGTTTCCTAATGGAGAGTCTGGTATGTGGTAAACACACTGCTGCATTTTCACTGGGGAGGTCTTGTATTTCAACCGCTTGTGTTTTGTCATGGACGAGATTCCTAACTAGGATTTTAAGATGCTAATTTCTTTTTTTTTTTTTTTCTTTCTTTTTTTTTTGGCCCTACTAAGATTAAAGCTTTTTAGTTGTCTTATTATATACTGTAAGAAAGATCAATAAATAAACATTTCCCTTCTGAAACTGAATTAATTTGGCAAGAAATTGCTTAGTAAATGTTCTCGCACTTACTTGAAGTGCGTTAGGTCAGGACTCTTTCTGCTCAAGCTGAAGCCCTGCTTTTATCTTGGCAGCAATTCTCAACTGTATTAAGACAGCTTTCATCAGTTAAACCCCTCCCCCCCCCTTTCCCACTGACCAAAAATTATGCATTCTCTTTTTTCTTTCTTCCCAACTTTTTATTAATTCAAACGCCACAATCTTACACCAAGCAGTTTCAGCTAAATGCAAAGTATAGTTTAACAGGCCCAGCTAATATGAATCCCACRAGTAAGGCGCAGAAGCGAGACACAGGCAGCGTGGAATTCCTGTCAGATACTGAATCTCCCATCGACGTGTCTCTGGCATGCCTCAGTATGATGGGAATTAATCATTCTGTCTGTTGACAGGTACTGACAAGATGTCCCTTTTATATTCACACAATTTTTCTCCATGATTTATTTAAGGGCCACAGCTTCGAAGTCGGCGCGAGTCTGCACAGAACTTCTTCTGTCCCTTTTTGCTTTCTTTCTCATTTAATGGGCCCATCAGCTCCCCTACCCCCTTCTCACTGAGTGACAATAGACTCTCATTTACCATCTGTAGGCGTTGCGGAGGCTGATGCATGGTATGCTTAAACTGACGGGATCTAGCTGAATGAGCAATGCACAGCAAAGCAAGAGACAAACTCTTTCGCCTTAAAAAGCTCGCAAATTAACTCTGTGAATCCCGGAGTCTAATTTGAGGTATGATATAGTCTGTCGCCGCATAGCTGCAAGCAATTGGATTAGGATTTATACCACAGTGCTGTTGAATGCTCGTTACTGATTGGTGATTAATCTGTGTTGATAAATTTCTAAATAAATAGCTGCAAGATTGATGTCCATGCGCTCCTTCTAATGTTATCATGTCAAGTTTTCTGGGAGGCCATGGGTCACTTTTACAGAAGGTGACATCAGTGACTTCTATAATGTAATTGGTAAACCTTAAAACCCAGAGCATTTTCATCCATTTTTGCATTTATATTATGCTATATATATATATATATAGCATAATATAAATGTATATATATATATATAAAACTAGGCAATCGGGTGAAATTTCATTTTAACGTAACTGAGCAAAAACTTAGGAAATTAGTAACAAAGAAATAGCACACATATATATGATCATGTTGTTTTATGCCATTTGATGAGTTGGATATATTTATGACGTCATTCCCATATTCCAGTAGAATTTCCGTGTTTTAAAGGTAGTGATAGCATGCATTCTGCCTGACATATCAGAAAAGCCAAATACACAGTTTGATGTCTGAAAAAAAAAAATGTTTTTCTTTTTTTGTGAATATGACCAATAGTGCATTTCTGGCACTGATTCATCCATGGCACTTAAGTTTAAAGGGTTAATGAGAACGATTTTGTTGCAACCTTTTTCAAACAACTTTTTAAAGAGTGAACCTTTTTCTAGCCTTAACCAAAAAAAAAAACAGCTAATAGAGCTAATGGCTTGGCCTAATGAAGCAGCACAACCCACAATGAATAATACTCCCGCTTTCGCTCTGTTCTCTGACAAGTTTTTGTAAGCGTTCCCTTTCCTGTTAATTAGTTAGCTAATATATGGAGAGTATTGTAAAATATTTCAACTGTTTTTGAGATTGAAACTTTTTTTTCACAATTTAGATCTATAGTTTTTAAGCTGTTTTTTAGATCCTGATCCCGCAAATGCTGAATGTCACAAAAGTTTCTTTGAGAAGTTTGTCTTTACAAGCACTGTGTGAAAATCCATATAAAGCATATCTGTCTTCATGGAACAAGGGCTGGATAGAGGGATAAATTGTGTAACAATGTGAATGGTTAGTGCTCCGAGCCAGGAAAAGCTTATTTTAACTCCGCTAGCGTTGCAGGTCCGTGCACTGATTCATCTCACTGCAGCAGTACATCTCAAAGCTTTACTGCCTCTCCACCACAAGCAAACACTTCACAAAATTCGAGTCAGAGAGATTCCGAGAGCAGAATCAAAGGCCTGCGGAGATGCCATGAGATGGGAACTGAATTTACTCCTTGAGGTTTTTTTTTTTTTGGTTTGTTTATCTTTTTTTTTTTAAGACTTTCAAAGACTTGTAATGTCCCGAGAATGAGACGGTAAAGATGCTTTCTGATGCTTTGCTTTTCGTTGCGGCACACATCATACATGGATTTTTTTGTTGTTGTTGTTGTTGTTGAATATTTATGTGCCAAAGTGAATTCTGAAGACCAGTAAGGCCCCCAAGCACCTCATACGCAATCCTTGACAGAAAATACGAGCTCAAGGCCATGTTAGGTCTTAGAAAAAGCTGATTCTTTAAAGCAATGTATTGGTGTAACTTCTCACATATATTCACTAGCAGGTAAATAATACAGTTATAATATTGAGTCACCTTTTTTTTTTTTTTTTGCAAAGTAGACAGGTATTCTTTTTCCATCAAGTGGTTTGAATGAGCTGGTCTCTAAATGTGAGCCAGGAATGCCAAGGGAAAAGGTGTTAATATCTTAACTAAAGAAAATCGTATAACTTTGCTGCAGTTGTGAATTTCTGTACTTCTAATTGACACACAATGAATTGTCAGTGAGGAAGCCTCATTTTGAGATTCTCCCGCTTGACACTGCAGCGTGTTCCATAACATGGGAAACATTCATCAACATTTGTATGACACCGCACAGTAATAACATTAGGGGTACGTGTTGTTCTTTGTTTGCCAATTAATTTGCTATTTGTCACCATTGTTTTGTTCTGCCCTGGAAAATAAATGTTGTTGACATTGTATAGTTTCCTGCACAGTGGTAGCTTTTGTCTCGCCAGGTGCAACGATTCTTCCTCTCTCACACTTTCTCGTTTTCTCATTCTTTCTCTCTCTCTTTCTCTCTCTCACTCTCTCACGCTCCCTCTTGCTCCCTCCTGCTCTCTCTCTCTCTCTCTCTCGCTCTCTCTCGCYCTTTCTCTTTGAACAGCAGTGCTCCAGCTCCCCTTCTCCCTGCTGAATCGGTTTAATTAGTCACCACTGTCTGTTGTCAGTGTTGCAGTGCTGGCTCGTTCAGCTCCCGTGGCGCCTCGCCCGTGCCAGAATTCTGAGCCCAGCGAACGCTCTCAGAAGCATCGGGGGGAACCAGCAAGCTTTCAGTGGGGGGAGAGGAGCACTGAAACGTGCCTTTGGCCTCTGTGGAGTCAACTTTGTATGTTTGCCACTGTTCGCTCTTGGTTAACTTAGGTGTCTTAAGAAGGGAAAGCTCACGGGTGGGCAAGATGGGAGTGTGCGAAATGCTACAGTGTGTTGCGGCTCAAACTCCAGCGGGAGTTGCTCTACCCAACTGGCTTCATTTTTAAGCATGTTAAGTGGATTCTGGCTAGGAAGGTGCATGTGATTCTCTTGGAATAGCATTAAAGGAGAATTACAGGGTGTCAGACCCCAAGTGACTCATCCAACTGAGGCAGAGCCTATTTTTGGACTGAACTTCAGATGTCATTGTGGTAAATACAGCATGGAATAGGTGAGAAGCTCCCCCAAAATTTTCTCTCTCGCTCATCAGTATTAAAGAAAGGAAATCAGCCGGTTTAGGGTTGCGGAGACTGAGTCAGATAATTACCGTTCCTCTGCAAACRCATGATGTGTTTGACAATGCTGATTGGCCTGGAGTCGTACTAGCACGGAATACAGTAATGGTGAAATCTGCAGAATAGGTAACAGGCTGCTATTAAAGCATAGATGAGTTTGATTTAAATGAATAGGAATTGATTGAGAGCATTTGCGCATTGTCAGAAAAACTGAAACAGCTGTTCCCATGCAACGCAAACAGTAATTTTCCAAAGCGAAATATAACATATTTAAAACACTGAAAATGAAATACACAAGACCGGTGAAAGTGAAATAATACGCCACCAAGGTGAGAAAAGTGGCTGATCTTACAAACAGTTAACCGAAACTCCAGGGCATTTAACACATTTTGTCTTATTCTGTGTTTGAAAGAGAATTCATATTGAGGCAGCACCAATAATCTTCAGACTGCTAGAGGCTCCAGATGTTTTTCTGTCCAACAGCTTCCTGGTTACTCTTAAAAAAAAAAAAAAAAAGAAAAGAAAAGAAAAAACAACGTTGTAATGATTGATGTTCCATCCTGCTGTGCAAGACCTGTTTGTAATGTATCAGTTATACAGTACCTTATTGTGTGACTTGAGAGACGTGCTATCTCATTGAACAAAAATGTAAATAAGGAATAAAACATGATGGAGCAGACCATTATAGGAAAATAATCATCAATCAACAGGGTTGATGAAGCAAATCGACCTGAAGCAAAATTAATACGCTTATTTACAGTAGTTTCATTTTACCAATAATTTAAGTTATACAAAGTCCTGAAGAAAAATCTTGCTAACCATTACGAAGGGGTTAATTAATTAAGAGGCAAAGGGCTTGAGCTCTCTGCCCGCTGGGCTTCAAGTGTAGGCTGTGGTGTGCTGGGCGTTCTGGTGGTTTTGATTTTTTTTCAGCGTGTGGCCTTTGGTCCAGATGGGCATGGGTAAGCCTTGGGTTCTTGGGTGATCCTGTTACTAATTTACTGGTGTGTCTGTGTATAAATATAAATTCAAAAAACATTTTATTATAATGATTATAGTAAAGGTTTTTCATGAATGCTTTCCTTAGTTGTACACACATTTTCATGCATGCCAGCTGTTTCATGCTGAGAAGACAAACATGATTACCAATTAAGATGATGCATATTTCCTCGGTCTATTGGAAGTCACTAGCCAGATAGCTACACTATAGGCACAGAGATATAAAGATTAGAGTCAGTGAAGTAGCCTGCTGGAATTTACTGCGAAAGATCAGTAGATTAGTGCACTGTCAGCACAACACATGACTCATTTTTAGATCGACGTGTAACTCGTATCCTTTTATACCTGCCGGTTTATGGTACTACCATTTGAAGCATTAATGGCTAAGTGGTAGGCTTCTCACATGGCATGCAGGTTTTTCGATACCCAGGGCATCTGATTGCAGGGAATTCTTAGTGCTGGTCCCCATCCCGGATAGATCGGAAGGGTTGTATCAGGAAGGGCATCCGATGTAAAACACATGCTTTGTAAGCAGGTTGAATGGTCTGAAAGAAGAAGGACAAAAGAACAACAATAACATGATGACTACTTCGTCACCTTGTCGATTTTATTCCAGCACTGTGAAATCTACAGTAAGCTGTGCTCCAGATCTCCTGTGCTGTTAGTGTACAAGAGACCATTTCAGCATTTTTTTTTGTGCCTTAGATTATGTGGATCATCCTTAACCCAACTCAGTGTCACGAATAATACATCAGAACAAGTACATTAATAATAACCAGTGATTTGTGAACCAACACTATCGCATGAGCTTCTGCTTTAGGAAATGAATCGACACCTCATGTTCAATCAGACTGGAGACTTCAAGAGCACCGTGGTGTAAATATGTATAAACTTTGCTAAATTGCTCTATCCTTAATAACCACCAAGGCACATTTGAAAGTGTAGTATTTTATCTCGGAGGTGGATGCATTCAGGCCTTACTCTTTTTGCTTCTATGTTTCTTTCACAGGTTTACATTCCCTGCAGAACGGCTGTTGTTCTAGCCAACGAAGAAATCGATTACTGCTACTGAAACACAGTGATTCACGGAGAGATTGATACTCAGCAAATGTGTCTCTCCACTGGTTTCCATCGAAGATTTGTGTGTGATGCACCATAACAGTCTCACTCTGTTTCTTCACCTTTCCCATTCAAGACCTGTTTTGCTTTGTTTTTTTTGTTGTTGTTGTTTTTTCAGCATAGCACATTAAAGTGAACATGTAATTGGGGTAAAATGGTATATTGTGGTTGATACATAGATAGGTAGTTTTTTTTTTTTTCTTTTCTGAAACTTTGCATAAACACCATCTGGCTTTAGTATGTTCAGACTGTTTGCTATAGCTTCCGATACTGCTGTTTATTTCTGTGTGGGTAGAAAATGATTTATGTATCTGTCACCAGAAGGTTGTGTTCATAGGACTACATGATGTCAACATAAACCATTCATGACAACTGACATAAAACTGCATAAATTATATGATTTAATGATTTATAAAAGATTATTGCAATAAGTATCAGCTATCATCTTTCGGTGGTTTAGTTGTTACGTGTAGGTTAAACCTAGTACAAGCAAGAAACACGAACATTTTTGTTGACGCAAGACTGGGGTATAGCAATTTCAGGATATACCTCTAGACTATACCCCTGTTATAGACTGTTTATTCTTTAACAGAATTCCTAAATATCAGCTGTGTTTACTGTTTATTACCCTGAATTAGAGTGCATTTGGTTGTGATGTTGGAGTATGAAGTGAGTTATAGCGATGCATAATGTAAACCAGAAAATGTCACAACACAGCTGTACATTAACTAAATCTTCTGTTACATGTTTCGTCAGTAATACCACGCTGCAAAAACAACAATTTAGCAAGTCTTGAATCCAGTTAAACCTATTTCTCAAAATACGTTTACAACGAACCAATAAAACAAGAGATTTTTCTTACTTGCAATTTTAGTAACATTTGACTAGAAATGAGCTTAATAATCTAATATTTGGTTTGATGTAAACTTATTTCTAGATATTATGGATAGGTTTGGCTAGATTCAAGAATATTTCRCAATATTGCAACGATGATGAGACATTGTTTGCAGTGCGAATTGAAATCAAAATGACCAAAATCAGTTTGTAAGACAGCTGACTCTATTGGAATAAGCCTTTATACTTTTTTTCTCTACTGCAATGGACTGGTTTTCCACTGACCAGGATTAACAGGTTTACCGAAATGCTTCGTCTGTTGTCATAATGAGCTTATGTTGGCGTTATGCTATCCCGTGCGCACYCTTTCGACAAAAGGGGGTTACCATCTACTGTATGTCTTTTGCCGTGATGCAAATATTATGTTACATATTGAAGAAAGATCTTACTGAAATTTGGTGCGATCTCATGGAGAATCTCTAAACCTTCGGATTAAGCTGCATTTTAAGTGCTTAATCTGGGATATATATATATATAATTATTGCGTAATTACCAGGTCTGGTTTGTGACATTTTGTGAGTTCTGTTAGACTGTGTTAATTTGGTGTGACTCACAATTTTGTATTCAATTTTATTTAATTAGATGTCTTTTTTGTTTGTTTTATTTTGTTTTATTTTATTGTTTTTCTCTTCTTTTTTTTTTTTTTTTTTTAACCACTAGATTAATGGATGGTAGGAAGATGATTTGATGACTGTTTGCTCTTAGTGGGAGGAAATGAACTAAAATGTTGGATGTAATATCTTCAGAAAGACTGAATATCTGAAAGTAGAAAAAAAAA
>QMIH01002332.1:34347-42963 GCA_003987875.1 Clarias batrachus | reverse complement strand
TGTGTGTGTCTCTGTGTGTGTGTGTGTGTCTCTCTGTGTATGTGTGTGTGTATGTGTGTGTCTCTGTGTGTGTGTGTGTGTGTGTGTGTGTGTGTGTGTGTGTGTGTGTGTGTCTCTCTCTCTGTGTGTGTGTCTCTCCCTCTCTGTGTGTGTGTCTCTCCGTGTCTCTGTTATCTGATTCACCTTTAGTCACTGAGTTAAACCATATCGGTGGAGACAGAGTCAGGAACAATGTCCTGTACAGATACACACACACTGATATTACTCCTGTGATCTATAGACAGCACACACACACACACACACACACACACACACACACACACACACACACACACACACACACACACACACACAGATCTAAGGATCTCTCCACACGGAGAAGTGAAACCTGGAGCATGTTTGAACATGTAATGGTGTGTAACAGGTGTGTTACAGATGTGTGTGTGTGTGTGTGTGTGTGTGTGTGTGTGTGTGTGTGTTTGTGTGCAGCCTGAGGGAGCGGCATAAAGAGACTTACTGTCCGAAGAACTCAGAGATGTGGCTCTGACAGTGCTGGAGATATCCTCCTCCATACAGCGTGGAGTTGGACACCAGCAGCAGACGTCTGTTCATGATCAGAGACAGCGCCGAGCCTGCGGGAGACAAACGTCTGAGTCATAGGCACATGAGGCGAGGGAGAGGAAGAGACGTCTACTTTCTGCTGATGCTGAACTTCTGCTGATCTTTACCCTGACTGTGTTAGAGACTAGATTACAGTATCTGTGTGTGTGTGTGTGTGTATCACACAGATTAACAACCTAAGTGTCAAAGGTGAAAGGGTAGAGAACTAACTTGTCAGAAACATAGTTTAATTTATATACAGTTTAACTTTTAAATTGTTTTGTTTGTTTGTTTATTTATTTATAAGAATCCAGAACTATCATTAATGCATAAAAGCATAAAGTCGAACAAAATGAAAAAGATTTAAATCTAAAATGATAAATAAATTTATAAAATTTAAATGTATATATTTGATGTGTGTGCTTAATAAACATATTCAAATAAATGTTAAAATATTAAAATGATTTAAAATAAATTGATAATTAATTATAAAAGGAATGTTAAAAATAATTACTTTCTTTTAACAAAACTATAAAACATTTTACTATAAAGTTTTAAGTTACATTTAAACAAAATGTCAAGTTTATTAAAATGTTTTAATCTCTTTAAGTCACAATAGGACACATAATCGTGTAGCACAATTTGCTTACTTATTTTGTGCATCGGTTTGTTTTTAATATTTTATTCCATATTTATTTGTATTATAATAACAACTTGTTTTATAAACTACAGAATACTTTATATAAAATTAATGAAATAATGAAATATATTTTGGTAATATCACTTAAATAAAATTATTGGGTTTAAATTTTATTTTACTTTTTTTTAAATTTTATTTTGTTAGCTGCTGAATTAGCATTAGGAATACAACACATAGCAATATTAATTTTATACCAAATAGAAACATACTACTACTTCCGCATTCCGTAGCGGTCGGGTCCTGCTCCCGTAGGACCCCGCTGTGGTGACCGCACCATGCGCCTGACTTTAAATCACATCGCTTTGCTAGTTTAAATTATGATAATCTTTTAAAATGTTCCTGTTTAAGCTAACCGAGTTATTTTAATTTTGTTAACGTACAGGTTTTTAAAATAAAGCAATTTAATTGTTGTTATCGCAAGATACATATGTTAGTTATGTAGTTTGCAATATGGAGTTTTAACGCTACTTATCCGTCTGCGTCATACAATTAGACACGTACCAGCACATAAATAGCTCCCTATAGGCTGCCGCACCGGAAGTTCCGGCGTGCAGGATTGCGCAGTGTGTAAACTACCGCGCCACTCCGGAAGAGAAAGGCAGACTCGGTTGTCAGCGCGCGAGTTTGACACGTGCCGCAGCAGCAGTGAGAGAGAGACATGGAGAGTGTGGAGACTTTGATCCTGCGGCTGCACGAGATCCAGGCCGTCCGGTTCGGCTCGTTCAGGCTGAAGAGCGGCATCGAGTCCCCGATATACTTCGACCTGAGAGTCATCGTGTCATACCCGGACCTCATGAACGGGGTCGGAACCTCCGTGTGTGTGTGTGTGAGAGTGTGTGTGAGTGAGTGAGTGTGTGTGTGTGAGTGAGTGTGTGTGTGTGAGTGAGTGTGTGTGTGTGAGTGAGTGTGTGTGTGTGAGTGAGTGTGTGTGAGTGAGTGTGTGTGAGTGAGTGAGTGTGTGTGTGTGAGTGAGTGTGTGTGTGTGAGTGAGTGTGTGTGAGTGAGTGTGTGTGAGTGAGTGTGTGTGAGTGAGTGTGTGTGAGTGAGTGTGTGTGAGTGAGTGTGAGTGTGTGTGTGTGAGTGTGTGTGTGTGAGTGAAAGTGCTAAAACTTTTAAACTCACACGGGACTCTTGTCCTCAGAGAGAGAGAGTGTGTGAGTGTGCGCGCGCGTGTGTGTGTGTGATCTTTGAACTGATTGATTAACTCTCCACTGAGGCTGCTGGTGTTTAAACTCTCTGATCAGACTTGTACTGGTGCTGTGAACTGGTCCAGACGCGTCTGATACACACACACACACACACACACACACACACACAGTGAGAGTCTGATGATGATCTGTGCAGGATGATGAAGGACGTTAGACGTGTGTGTGATGTTCTGATCTGGTGTGTGTGTGATGTTCTGATCTGGTGTGTGTGTGATGTTCTGATCTGGTGTGCGTGTGTGTGTGTGATGTTCTGACCTGGTGTGTGTGTGTGTGTGAGATGTTCTGACCTGGTGTGTGTGTGTGTGTGAGATGTTCTGACCTGGTGTGTGTGTGTGTGTGGTGCAGGTGTCGGCGCTGCTCCATCAGTGTGTTCAGGACGCGGGCGTGGTGTTTGACACTGTGTGTGGCGTCCCGTACACGGCTCTGCCTTTAGCCACCATCATCTGCAGCACACAGCAGTACCCCATGCTCATCCGCCGCAAGGAGGCCAAGGACTACGGTAACCACACACACACCGGTCACACACACACCAACACCCCCAGACTCGCCATCTTGTTGATCCGATCAGTGTTTGTGTTTCAGGGACGAAGCGTCTGATCGAGGGCACGGTGCGTCCGGACGAGGTCTGCCTGATCGTGGAGGACGTAGTGACGAGCGGCGGCAGCGTCATGGAGACGGCGCGGGAGCTCCGGGCTCAGGGGTTAAAGGTCACGGATGCGGTGGTGCTGTTGGACCGTGAGCAGGGCGGTGCGGCGCGACTGTCCGGCGACGGCATCACGCTCCACCCCGTCGTCTCCATCTCCCGGCTCCTGGACGTCCTCCTCCGGTCGAGCCGAATCGAGCAGCAGACCTTCGACAGCGTGCAGAAGTTCATCCGGGAGAACCAGACGTTCAGGCCGGCACAGGAGGAGGAGCAGAAGAAGAACGTGAGCGGAGAGATGAGTTACGGCGCCCGGGCCGCGCTCGCCTCCACACACCCGGTGGCCAAGCGTCTGCTCACGCTGATGGAGGAGAAGCGCACCAACCTGTGTGTCTCAGCGGACGTCACACACACGCGTGAGCTGCTGGAGCTGGCGGAGACGCTCGGGCCGCTCGTCTGCGTGGTGAAGACGCACGTGGACGTCCTGCAGGACTTCAGCAGCGACGCCATGGACAAGCTGAAGGAGCTGAGCCAAAAACACAACTTCCTCATCTTTGAGGACAGAAAGTTCGCTGACATCGGAAACACCGTCAGACACCAGTATGAAGGTGTGTGTGTGTGAGAGAGACAGTTACGATGGGAAAGCAATGAAAATGAAAAAACAATCTCTTAATTGGATGTGTGTGTGTCAGGTGGTGTGTATCGTATCTCCTCGTGGTCTCACATCATTAACGCTCACGCTGTGCCCGGCCCGGGTGTGGTCGCGGGTCTGAAGGCTGTGGGGCGGAGTCTCGGTCACGGCTGTTTACTCATCGCCCAAATGAGCTCGCAGGGAGCGCTGATGACCGAGCAGTACACACGCACCACAGTGTGTAACACACACACACACACACACACACACACACACACACACAAACCAGGAATGTTCTAAATTATAGCCTGTCATTGTTGAAGTGTGTGTGTGTGTGTGTGTGTCCATGCGTGCAGGTAAAGATGGCGGGTGATCACCCAGACTTTGTGTTCGGCTTCATCAGCGGGTCAAAGGTCAGCGCTAAGCCTGAGCATGTGCACATGACCCCGGGAGTGCAGTTACAGAGTGGAGGTACACACACGCGCACACACACACACGCACACGCGTGCATGCAAGCACATGCACAGTACTGATGTAGTTTCAGCTCAGACCTCCAGGTGGCGCTGCGTTCCTAAGATTTGTTTCTTTCATAAGAAAAAATGCTGTTCTGTGCCTGACGTCGAGCAAATAAAATAAAATATAAATCTATTATTAACCACATGACTGTTTATGCATAATTTGTTTACTTATTTTGTGTATTTGCATTTTTTCATTTAGCCATATTATATTTAAATGTTAAATAGTTATTTATTGTTGGTTATTTATTATTTATTTTTTAAATAAACATAACTCTACTTATTATTTGGTAATTATCACACAATAATAGCTTGTTTTATGATTTACAGAATATTTCATATAAAATTAATGAACAATGAAACGATTATATGAGATTTACATAAAATATATTTAGAGAAAGAATTGTGTACATTAATATCCACACACACACACACTACAGTTACATTAGTTAGAACACAGTGTTTAAAATGATTTCAATAGATTTACATTATTTTTATTATATTTTCTTGTTCTTGGTTTGATTGTATGACAGCTGTTTAATTAGCATCATTAAGCTAGTTAGTTAGCGCTTAGCTTTCCTTCTTAGTCATGTGACGTCTCGCCATCCACAGTAGTGTGTAAATTATCCTGTTTAAAAATATACGGTGAAAATAAAACGTACTAAAATATGGAGCTTTTACTGACTGTGCAGCGCGGTTATTGTGTGTGTGTGTGTCGTTTCCTAGGTGACGACCTCGGGCAGCAGTACACCACCCCGGACGAGGTCATTCGCTCTAAAGGCTCTGATGTCATCATCGTTGGACGGGGAATCTTGTCGGCGTCCGACAGGCGGAAGGAAGCGGAGAAGTACCGGAAGGCGGGATGGGAGGCGTATCTCAGCCGACTGCCGTCATCCTGATAATCCTGATCTGAATCCTGATCCTTAATAAAATCCTATTTGCATTCCTAATGCTGGTCTTTATTCTCCATCTCACTGCTGTCCCTAACGCCCCTGCTCCACTTCCCCTAGACCCTCAGGAGTGTACACCAGCTCCAGCGCTCCATGTCACTGATCTGTCTAGTGTTTAGGGATTAATCTGCGCTCGGTGCACAATGCTAATGTGCGGTTTCCCAAAATCATATCACATGTCTAATATAATCTGAGAGAGAGAGATGAAGCTTGCTCGCACATCTTATACAAATCACGCACACTGGTTTATTGCTTAAACTGGATTGTTTCATCCAGCTAGTGTTAACTAGCGGTGTTGCTGCATATCCGTCATGCTAGTCCGTGCGCAAGTCAGCAGTCAGATGAAGCAGCTGGTTATGAAGTAGATGATCCGTTAATTTCTGTTTCTTTTTTCTCTACCTCGGCAGCAGGCTAACACGATTGCTGTTTAAGCTGTGTAACCTTCTCATCCTCTGAGCGAGTACAATAAATATCTGCGTTTGCTCTTTATCCAGCTGATTTGACCAAAATTTTTCTTCTTTCTTAATTAAAGAAGATCAGTATCAAGTTTAATTACAACTAACCGTGTTGATCTTGAGCCTCATCACTAGCTAATCTGCTGTATAGATAGCAGAATAATCTTACTTATCATATTGCTGGGTGGCTAATTCTAACAAGCAGATTACAAATTAGCTAGCTTTCTGATTAGCTAAAACCACAAGTATATTAAACCAAGTAGACTTTTCTAACTAACTAGTACAAAAAAAAAAAAAAACATTTAGCTTCTCTCTCTCTCTGATTGTCTTGTTTGCTAATGAACCAGTCTGGACTAATCGTGTGGATTACTGCTTTGCTCTTTACTGTAATAAATTATCTAGCATGTGGATGATGGCATTTCCCCTGGGTAGTAATGCTAAGCTAACTAGCATGTCTTCTTTCTTTGGCGAGTGTGTTGACTAGCTGATTTGCTCCATAGCCTGCTCAGAATAAATATCTAATTTGACTAGTATTGAGCTGATTAGCTAACAGGTCTGCTATGTGGCATTAGCACTCATTAATCTGCCAGGTAACAAAGCTAGCATGATGAGAGTTTATTTATTACAATGACTAATTACTTTCAATTTAACAGCAAGATATATATAGATATAACAAGATGGATATATAGATCGTCAGACACAAAGCTAAAGTTTGTAAAAGTCCTTTTTGCTAGGACTTCTGAGAGACGAGAGAGAGAAAGCTGAGAAAGTGGAGATGATGACTGTAATTTACGACACAGCGCTCATGAACACACAGCGAGTAAGAGGAAGTGTAACGGTGCTGTTTAAGCTCAATTACTCTGCAATAAATCTATTAATAAAGAAACATCAATTACACAACTTGTGTGTTCTGTATGTCAAATATAAAACTTTACTTATACATTGATTATTAATGTATCATACTGATGTCTACAATAAAAGAGAGTAAATCCTGGACCTCCTCACCGTGTCCTCGACATGTGTAACATGTGAGACGTGGGTTTTCCTGTCTCTTTAGCTACAGCACCTGCAGGATGCTTTATTTCACAGTTTTATTTTTATTTCTGTGTTTAGGTGCAGAAACGTTTATGTTAATATAAAATGTCTTCACTCAATAATTCTCTACAGCGCTGACCCTGTACAGTATCGTGGGAGGCCTGGGTATGGGCACAGGCAGCGGACACACTGGACAGGGTGCCAGACCTTCACAGTGCAAACACACACACAATCACACACACACAATCACACACATGCTCTACACCAATTAAACTGATCTACATGTCTTAGGACTGCGGAAGGAAACCAGAGTACCTGGAGGAAACCCACCCCACATGTTGGAGAACATGCAAAGTGAGAATCGAACCCTCGACCCTGGAGCGCTAACCACTATGCACCACCATAAAAAATGTATGATGTGTTGCTAGTCCACGCCCAACCGTCCTTCCTCAACAGGGCTTTGGGACTAACAGCAGGCGAGCGATCAGGGTTAAGGTCCTTACTCAAAAGGTTAGCACCCCAGAACCGCAACCACCTAAACCTCCACTCCATCTTTTTGTTTACATTTTTGTTCAGTTTTGGGGACATTTTTGTTCATTTCGACACTTTGTCTATTTTTGTTAGCTTTTACTCAGATTTCTGTTAAATTTTTTAGATAATTTTTCCTTTTTAGCTACACCTTTAGGTAAACTTTGTCTATTTTTAGTTAACATTTTTTTAAACTATATGTATACTTTGTCCCTTTTCAGTTAAAAATTTGTCCACGTTTAGATATAATGTGTCTATGTTTAGTTAAAGTTTTGTCCAGTTTGAGGTTTTTATTTATATTTTAGTTAAAATATTGTCCAAGTTTAGGTATAATTTATCCATTTATCCATTTTGTCTACTTTTAGATAACTTAAAACAGAAAAAGTATAAAATTTTATCCACTTTTAGGTAAAATTTGTTGATAGTTAGTTACACTTTTCCTGTATCCCTTGTGTAATTTTCTCCAGTTTTAGGTACATTTTGTCCATATTTAGTTCAGTTTCTTATTACTAAGTTTTAATGTTAAAATTTTTTTTTTTTCAGTTTTAGGTATAAAGTTTATACTTTTATGAATACATTGTCCACTTTTAGTTACATTTTTGTCCACGTTTATGTACACTTTGTTTATATATATATATTTCAGTCTAATCTCTGCACTTATCTGCCAATCATAAGTCATTATTTTTGGGTTTTGGGACGTTTCACTGTGATGTCTGTGGTATATGGAACTCTTTGTGCCTCTTCAGAAGAAGCTGAAGTTTCCAGAGAAGCAGGACGTACCAGAAAGACGTCCTCCATCAGCTGCGCAAACGAAGCGCCATGATGCCTTAATGTCCTGTTTCTCTGGAAACACACAACCTGTACTACATCACCTGCTATTAACACCTGATCATCACGTCTGTGATAAAAATGAAATCTGCTTTTTTCACAGTTTAAACACAGTCATGCAGATTCACATTGGCTCCACCCACTTGTTGAGTCGGCATTGTTATTGGATGAGAAGGAATCCAGGTGTGTCCTGCGCGCTGTTCTCCATTTAGACGTGATGCAAACGACATGAAGACACACTCACACACACTCTGCGGTCCTGTTCCTGTGGAGAGGTACGTCCAACACACACACACACACACACACACACACACACACACACACACACACACACACACACGTTTATTATACACTCTTCTATTCTACCTGTAATGTTCACTTTTATTGAATTCCGTCCACTTTAGAGCATTTCTCATGGATTTGCTTCCTTTACTTCTGTACTTGTGATGTTTTACATTTATTTACGGTTCCTAATCTCTTCATATTATTTTTGTCCAAGTTTCTGCATCTTATTTTTAAAAAGGAA
>QMIH01002331.1:9749-29450 GCA_003987875.1 Clarias batrachus | reverse complement strand
ATCAGTGATTGGTTGTGAAAGGAACAGTGGTGATCAGTGATTGGTTGTTGGGAACAGTGGGAATCAGTGATTGGTTGTTGGGATTGGGATAGTGGTGATTAATGGTTGTAGTCTGGGAAGAAAACAATGATGATTAAAGCCACACTGAGTACAGTACAGGGGCTAACATCTGCTCAAAAATCCACTAAACAAGTAACACTGGAGCTGGGAATAGACAAGAGCCATGGTGAGTGCAGTGCTGAAGCAGAAGCGAGACAAAACTGGTTCATGACAACATTCACTAAAATCTGCTTAAAACCCTGGAAATTTGTTTGAAAACTAAGTAACAGAAAACAAAGCTTCAGTATGTGTGATAAGAGCTCAAGATGTCTGTAAGTCACTGAAGTCATTTCCACACGCACATACACACACACACACACACACACACTCAGAAGTTTTCCTTATTTGGACTAAAGAGAAAATCCTCCAGGTCTGATTGAGTTGGGCGCGGAGCACAGAGCTTTCGCACTCGACTGTGTGTAATGTGTTTTCAGACCTGAGCTCATGGCCGTTACTCTCTGCAAAAAATATTAACACCTCACAAATCTGATGACCCGTGAACACTTTCCCTCTGAGGCTTTTCCCCGAGCCAAGCCCAGCGTGGACCATCCCGGGCTAACAGCTAACCTACAATAAATCTTCGTGAAGTTCTCTTTTGCTCTGTAGAACCGAGCCGCGCTGCTGCAGGACTTACATAAACTACTCTAATATATAGCATGCTCTTCTAGCGTAAAGCCCTCGGTGCTCTTCAGAGGTCAGGACCGGGGCTGGTGCTGTTTTCAGAAGAAGACAAAACGTGACAACTTCAGCAGGCCTGTAATTGCACCCTGGTGACGTCGGGCTCGGATATTAATTAGACCTGGGAGTTTGTTGCCGAGTTCTTCTCCTGCTGTGTTTGGTTTGGCTCGTCGCCGGCACGGTGCAGGTATCCCACCTGATTAATGAGTGCCTGCTCTGTACTCAGCACTTCCTGTAAGCGTTGGCTGAGAGCGCCTGTACCTGTCCGCTAGCATTTGCTTTTTTCGCTTGATCTGCCTTGTTTTTTCTGTCTTACTTTTAATTTCTACATTCCTCCTACTTCCTTTTTTTTTTTTTTTCTTGTAATTGTGCCCAAAACAAATCAGTAGCCTAAATGTCTGCAAAAAAAAAGAAAATACACTTAACAAAGTTAAATACTGTGTAAACAGTCTCTTTAAGATGTGCAATGGTAACCTGGTGCGACTGCTACGTTAGGAATAAAGAACTTGGTGTGATGCTGTTATAGGAAATCAATCAATGACAAGGTGGTGTGATGAAACAGAGTTACTTTTCTCAGTAATTAGCTTGATGAATTTCCCATGTCTGGATGGCCTGCAGGGTTTTTTTTTTTTATCCTTTTCATGCCACAGCAATTTGCTGTAAAAAGGACTAAAATTTTCATTTACTAAAGAACCCAAGGGATTAAAATTGGCAAAGATTGCGGAGAGGAAACGCAGCCATASTCTCGCTCCCCTATCAATCACAGAAACACTCCCGAATCATGGGGGCGCCAGTGAGCTTGTGTCTGTGAATATGTGCACTTTATAGTATATATGTGGCTTAGATAGGACTTTAATCTGATCGTGTTGCACTTTGCCCTAACAGTTTGGTAGCAGTTTGTGTTGTATATGAGTTCTACAGTAACTGGCGGGTCCGGATTAAATTAGGAAGAAATGGCAGCACATTTGACTTTTTATACGTTTATGGTTACAGTAGTGGTTGTAGAATGTCCATGAAAAGCTAGTTATTTCTTGCAGTTGTTGAGTTGCTCAGTACATCATCCTACATGAAAAAGTTACAGTTTTACGTCTGATTGTGAGAAAGTTCCAGGAATCGACCTCCCTCAGGTCCTGGAGGTGCAAGGTGTTACTGATAACCACTAAGCCACCATGCCACCATTTATTCTTATCATTTTCCTAATCAGTCGTCCATTCATCCGTTATCTATATCGCTTATGTACAGTAGGGTTGCTGATGGTCTAGAGCGCATCTCAAGGAATGTAGGACACAAAGCGRGGGTCCACCAATGGGCATGGGGCACCAATACATTAAAGGGAACAAGCCACTCACACTCCCAATCACACACACTACTGTATAAGAACAGTAAAAATGCAATTCAACCTACAGCACATGCCGTTAGACTCTGGGAGGAAACCCGGAGAAAAGCCATCAAAAACGGGGAGAACATGCAAACTCCAAAAACAATGAGAAGAGGTAGGACTTAAACCCCCGACCCTGAAGGTGAGAAGGTCCATGTTATGCATTCAGTCATTCACTCACTCATCGTCTATAGCGCTTTATCTTAGGGCACTACTTAGGAATACTACTGTAAATCTGCATGTTTTTGGACTGTGGGAGGAAACCAGAGTACCCGGAGGAAACCCACCAAGCACGGGGAGAACATGCAGACTCCATGCACGCAGACCCCGAAGCGGGAATCAAACCCGGATCCTGGAGGTGCAAGGCAATCCTGGATCCTGGAGGTGCTAACCACTACGGGCCGCCGTGTCCTTATTAAGGTGCCTTGCAAAAATATTTATACTGTACTCCTTGAACCTTTTTCACATTTTGTCACTTTACAACCACAAACGTAAATGTATTTTATTGGGGTTTTATGTGGCACAAAGTGTAATTGTGAAGTGGAAGGACAAATGATAAAAGTGGACTCACTAATTAGGTGACTTATGAAGGCAATTGATTCCACTGGGTTTTAGTTAGGGGTATCAGAGTAAAGGGGGCTGAATACAAATGCACGCCACACTTTTCATACTTKTTTATTTATAAAAAAATAATAAAAACATTCATTTTCCTTCCATTTTCCTGTCAGTCCATCACACAAAATCCACAAAATGCATTCACGTTTGTGGCTGTAATGTGACAAAATGTGGAAAAGTTGAAGGGGTATGAATACTTTTGAAATGCACTATAGGAAATAAAATTTCACCTTCTGATCGATCAGAGTTCAACAACGTTGTGGTATGAGAGTTATYCATTCAACCATAAGCCTAGCGCCTACCTACTGTATGTGCCTTCTTTCTGCTTTAAATATGCGCCTCATTCTTCTCCATACGATGGTTCTTACTCGACCGAGCCAGCAAACAGAGGAAGTCCCGCCTCTAATCCTGTCACATAGCACTGAACTAAATATTGTAGAATAGATCGTTTAAAGATGGACTTTAAAAATAAGATCAAAGCCGACTGCACTTATATTTAT
Source organism: Clarias batrachus (assembly GCA_003987875.1). Classification (NCBI taxonomy): domain Eukaryota; kingdom Metazoa; phylum Chordata; class Actinopteri; order Siluriformes; family Clariidae; genus Clarias; species Clarias batrachus. The sequence goes on along the minus strand of QMIH01002331.1, from coordinate 26,180 downwards.
ACCATGCTGTAACATGGGTGAGTAGAGACGGAGGACCCCCGGTGCCATAATCTAGAACATGAATCTGTTTCTGCTTCCAGTTCGGGAACTTCAAGCTCAGAAAACGAACCCTTTAACAAAGCCATAAATGTGACAGGGGCCACAGATTGATGTCAAAAGCAAAGAAATGAGCCACGTGCTCTAAAACAAAGTGGAGCGGTTGCTTCAGACACAGTAGGACTTGGCGGCTGCATCCGAGGGCAGATCTGCAGCCGATCTGGAGCTCAGATCTTCAGATCCTCCCGGCAATAAATCGCTTTTTAAAGTCCTCGTGTGATGCCTGCGCCTCCCTCGGAGATCAGTGCGAGACGCTGATTCAGAGCCGAGTCGCTGAGGGTGGCCATGTTCTGGGAATCGTGGACGTATAAGGACAGGGACGATGAAAGCTCAGGGCACGGTGAAGGGAAAATAACATCATCATCATCATCATCATCATCATCATCTGGGGAATGCGATGACAATGTGGTAATGATGAAAGAAAAACAAACAGAAAAAGAAACAAGGGTGTTGCAATCCAGGGTTTTTACATCGTTAATAAAGTTATGTCTATTTCACAATGTTAAAAAAAATGTAATCAAGCGCACAATGTTAAACCTTTCAGTTGATTTAATTAGTTTAATTTCTGGCACGTCTTTTCTACARTTGCTAGTAACTTTTTAGATAAATGCTTACCTGCAAATTAAAGTTTAACAGGTCATTGTTGAAACATCGGTGGCGTGCTGCTTTGTACTGTGGCGTTGCACCTCCAGGGTTGATGGTTCGAGTCCTGCCTTGGGGTCTGTGTGCATGGAGTTTTGCATGTCCTCCCTGCACTTRGTGGGTTTCCTCCACTGGCACCCTGTCTAGGGTGCACTCCAGGGAATAGGCTCCAGGCCCCCTGCGAAAGATATAGAAGATGAATGAATGAATGTTTAAACCTGTGTGTATCCCTCTTTGTGCCTTAAGTCTCCTGGGATAGACTTCAACTCCTCCTGTGACCCTGAATACAGGATTAAGCGGTATAGATGATGAGTGAGTGCATTATACAGTTTATCTGAGCAGTTGAGGGTTAAGGGCTGTGTTCTGTGGCAACTTGGTGGTCGTGGGGTTTGAACTGGGACCTTCCGAATCATATGCCAACCGCATGAATCSARTGCCTTAACCACTGATCTTTTCAYCAGAACAAATATCAGAATGAGGCAACTGGTTCGAATTAGGACTGGTTTCATCTGTTTGGGAATCTATGGTAAATTGGATACCCACTCTTTGCAACCGCGATGAGCAGAAAAGCATTGCAATATATCGAAYCTTGAGGTGGGTGAGCTACTGTACAACAGTAGAAGGTTCCAGTCCTGTCAGCCACACGACCACCCAAACTGGACGGCTCCAGACTGGAAAAACGTCATGAGGTGTATTCTGGTTCTGATACGTTCATAAGCCCCAGCATGGGAGTTCTGCTCTCTGCGTGTGTCTGAGAGATTGTGTGAGAGTGTGAATTATTCCACGGCCAGACGAGGTGAGCGAACCGCCACATGATAAATCTCAGGCTGTGTTTGAAGCCTTGGGAGTCTGTGTTCAAGGTCCTGCTGTGGAAAACTCACGGCACTCCGCTTTCCACTCACACCATTAGGCCAAGTGTGAGTTAACATTATTAACAGTCTTATTTTTTCCCAGGAAAGGTTTTTGCAGGAAAGATACAGTTGGACCCCCGTGTGTTTTATCATGCCACAAATTTTAGACCGCTGTGCTCTACAATGTTTTCTCACTCGACACCGCCATCACCCTTCACAATTCCTGACATGAAAGGTTGTTCACGTCAAGGTGGGACTTTGGATTGCACCGTATAACAGGGTTAGTCGTGGCTCAAACACTTAAGGCTATAGGTTACTGAGTATCTGATCAGAAGGTTATGGGTTTGAGCCCCATTTCTGCCAAGTTGYTACTGTTGAGTCCTCAGGCGAGACCCATAACATTTTGTCTGACCCCAGCTTYCTAACTAATCCTAAAAACCTTTACTTTGAGATTAATAAAGTACTCAATCATTTTTTTTATTATTATAACAGAATAAAGTTTTGATTATAGAACCTCCTTTATTTCTCTATATAATCCCCGGCTACACTAAGTACTCAGTATTTCACTGATGCTTGGACACCATCAAGGTAGAAAGATTTCTCAATGTGCCGGASACATGATCGAACTGCCTGCTTTATGTCCAAAACCCCGGCCTCCCGGGAACTCCTTTCAATGCCCCAAAAATGTGGAAATGTCTTGGAGCGAGGTCAGGACTGTACGGGGGACGTGGCAATACCTTTTAGCTCAGTTCCTGTAACGTGGTGTTGGTGAATGATTGTGTGCACAGTTCACACAGAAAGATGCATCTCTTCCGTAAGTTGGCCATCGAGTTTCAAAGATCAGGCGTTCCACCTGCTGAACGTTCACTGGGAGGACTGCAGTGAGCTGCCGGGATCGTCATTCACGGGATGTGCGGCCTTCTTTTCGTTTGCATCGTTTGAATGTTTTACTGAGTCTAGTCACTGTACTGTGCTTGCAGTCTACTGTATATTCTGTACATTTATGCCTTCATATACCAGAAATTTCATCACAAGTCCCGGTTTGACTTGAACGTCCCTTGTCTGATACAATGCACATTTTCCCCCTCATGCTGATACGGTCCAAACACAAAGCACTGTAATTTCGAACATCTACACTTGTTCAATGGAAAGGCAGGACCGCCCCTCCCTCTGCATCAGGCATCGTTTTCATTTTTCACAGAACATTGGACGAGACAGAGCCAGGACGTGTCAACGGGAACCCAGGGATTAATGTGGCTCCTCAATCCTGTCTTTCTTCTCATCTTGGATGGTAAGTAGTTAGGCTGGGAAATTGTCTGTATTTAAAAAGAATAATAACAATTCTTATAATAAGAGGAACGTATCACAGCAGTTTTGTGCCAAAGGAGGGTTTATTTCTCAAAAGGAACAAAAAAAAAAATATGTCTACACAGTTAATGATATCAGAGTGGATGAAAATAAGAACCACATTAGAGGCGGAGCACTTCATCTGACCGGGCCAGGAGTGGAGAGATGAAAAGCCACATGCTCAGACATCTTTAGGTTATTTCCTTTGACTGACTGCCATGTACCTCAATTGGCATACAATCAAATTTACACAATTGTTCCACTTACCTCAAATGTAATCAATCATCCAGGACATGTTTGATGTCGGAAGTTAGCTACAGTACAAGGCTGATACATGTAAAGGGGGTAAAGGGGGTGTAAAGGGGGGTGTGCTGTTATATGGAATGTATTCCAGTATGAGGTATTGTGTCCTTTTAAACATGAATATGACAAGAAACTGGATTCATTTTTTATTTAAATACAAATCTGACGATTGCGTAACAGTGACCCTGAACCAAAAAACAGTTAAAGTGTTATTCACGACAGTTCACAATTCAACAGAATTTAAATTATGATGTCTCAAAACTTAATACTGATTTCTACTTCGGAGTCAAGTCTATGCCATCGGTCTCACACAGCCTGACTAAATCAAGAAGAGACTGATAAAAAAAAAAAGTCTGTAAATATTTTCTCTGTTGCAGTTTCAATAAATTGTTGTTCAACATCTATTCGCTCCAATTCACACAAGATCTGCTCACTTTCCTTCGCTGCTGGTTTATAGAAGACCAAAAAATCTCACCAGAGGGTGATGAAAAGACTTATAGAATCCCTAATCCCGTAACTAGTGGTTTGGCGGTGTAACTGCAGTGTGACACAAACACACCCACAATCCATCCATCAATCCATCTAGGAACCTCTGTAGTCCAACCAGGGACCGTGGGGGCCAATGGTGGCCATTGTATTTATTCCCATTTTTTACAACCGTGGTAGGACGGGCAATTTGGGAACGGCAATTAAAAYGCCTAATCTGCATGTCTGGGCTGTGTGAGCGACCAGAGGAAACCCACCAAGCACGGGGAGAACATGCAAACCTCATGCACACCAGACCCTGTGAGTGCAAGGCGACACTGCTGACCACTACGCCAACGTGCCTGCCTAACACACCCGCGCATGAATGAAAATGCTAACAACTCCAAAGCCCGCTAACACCATCACACCTCATTATCTAGTTTGAGGGACAGATAAGATTAAAAAAATAATAATTAAAAAACAAAAACATGATCACATCAAATCTGAMACTCCAAACCGGCTCAAATCTWGGCAGGTGATTAGGGTAGCAGGGATGTCTTTTCCGTGTTTCTTGTCATCTCTATGTTAGCTCTCACTGTATAACCGGGATAATTAGTGTTCCCCCTTCCAGCATGTTTAATCACTTACTGTGTTAATGTACTGCATACAGTATTTAACCAGAGTCAGTAGAGGATGTCGCAGCTCCACATGGACTAGGAAACACGGGACATGTTGAAACCATAGAAATGAACAAATGGGATTTAAATTCTGAATTCTGGAAGTATTTGATCTGTTTTTATAACCCTTCGGATAAAATAAACCCCCCACATATTGTGATATGACCTGTATATCGTCACACCTGAACTGCGGTTACCTGCATGGATCTAAATCGTCTGTGCTCGGTTTCGTTTTAGCAGACTGATGATCATTCAGATGAAAAGATGTCTGGACCTGAACGTGAAGCTTAGTGAAATAAATAAAGGAAAAAACGAGCAGAGATGTGAAGTCTGATGGAATCCTGCGTGTTTATTTAAATAATCGGCCAAATGAATTTAATAACAGCAATTATTTTTTCCAGTATTACAGCGTCCTGGGTATGACACGCTCTTCGCTCGCTTTCACGCAGGGTAAACATTCACTGTCGTCACACCTGACGCCATTTAAGCAACTCATCCCGCTGACTCAGGACTGAAAGACATCCTTCTGTGAGTCAGACCGGACAGTATATTAATCAGCGCTCTCGAACTCGCGTTCGCTCTTTCCTCCACTCAGATCTCCCTGGCTCGACGCCTCGGTCATAAATCAACTTGTCAGGCTGCTGTGTTTGTTGGGTTTTTAACCCCCTGGTGTGTTAGCATGTGGTTTCCAACCCTCTGTGCTCCTTCAGCTTTGCCCACATTGCTAAAACAAACCGCTCTTACGGATCAGCAGGGGGATCCATCTCCTTCTCAAGCCGTCCTGACTGGCATCCGTGGCAGCCAATGGCAGAAAAACATTGGCCGTTAAACCACGTCTCGGCTTACGCTGGAGATGAGTTTCAGTCCTCTTTGTGTTCGAGATAGCAATCCATCTTATACTGTATGTGTGCCGAGTGGCGAGAGGTTGTGGCTCATCTGGACGTCTCATGGTTTGCAGTTTGGTACACGGTGGTTAGGAGACGTGACCTCATGGTAACCCAATGTTAAGCAAACGCAGCGGGATTGTACAACACTTGTGCAACACACACACGGAAGAATAAACGAAGTGAGACAAGTGGAACAAGTAAGTTTGGATTCATTATTTATTTTTTTGAGAAAAGCAAGCTGCCAACTTGACAGAAGGGTCCTGAAGCAATAGAAGTTTCTTTTATTTTATTACATGTTTTTAGCATTCAATGTTAAACTAAGCCAATCCGATTCAAAGATGTATACAGTATCGTCCCGTGGGTCCGGTCCAGACACCTTCCAGCTTATCCATGAAAGCCTGATGTATCTACAAGCTCTCATTCCATCCAAAACGGAGCCCGCTTCCATCTTTTAATGAGCTCTCCAGTATGCCCTCTTTTTGCTGTACACCAGCTGACTCAAGACTGGCAGCGTGCCCTGCCCTTCATCTTGCAAGAGCTTTACACTGAGGATGGTTCCCATGCATGTAACCTGACCATGATACTTGGTTTGCTCAGCCACCAGAGGCTTCCCTGTTTAATCGACCTGTGGAAACTTCACTCCCTCACTCACTCACTCATCGTTTATACCACATATATTCAATTCACTCACTCACTCATCATCATCTATACCGCTTAATCCTGTATTCAGGGTTATGGGGGGCCTGGAGCCTATCCCAGGAGACTTAGGGCACATGGCAGGGTACACCCTGGACAGGCTGCCAATCCATCGCAGGGCGCACACACACTCACACACTCATTCATTCACACACTACGGGCAATTTGGGAACGCCAATTATGGGAGAACATGCAAACTCCATGCACACAGAGACGGGAATCGAGCCTGGCCGGGGATTGAAACTAGACCCTGGCGGTGCAAGGCGACAGTCCTAACCACTACACCACCGTGCTGATATTCAATTCAATTCAATTTGATTTCTATCGCACTGTTACCAATGGTCATTGTCTCAAAGAAGCTTCACAAAAATGAAAAGAAAATTTATGGATAATGAGCTCGTCCCTGATGAGCAAGCCGAGGGTGACGGCGAGAATGGAAAGGAAAAACTCCGTGAGATGGCAATAGGAAGAAACCTTGAGGGGAACCGGACTCAACATGGAACCCAGCCTCATCTGGGTGATAACGGATAGAAATGATATACAGTAACATCATGTTCAATATAACAGAAGTTATTTAAAAAATAACATAAAATTTCCATCTCTGGATGCCTCAGGGTCCTCGCAGRGTYGGCCTCGGTCTACTGAAGCTGGCAAAATCTCCAGATGCCTCGGGATGGGTAGAAAAATAAGGAACAGGTGGGAAGAATTAGCGTAGTTGCCAGTCAGGATAGATGTACTGGAGTATGAGGTAATGGGATGAATTATGCGCATGCCAGATTAAAGAGATGCGTCTTGAGTCTACTTTTAAACTGGGAAACTGTGTCTGAGCCCCGAACACTGTCAGGAAGGCTATTCCAAAGCTTTGGGGCTAAATATGAAAACGCACTACCTCCTTATGTAGATTTTGATATTCGGGGAACTCCGGAGTTTTGTGATCTTAAGGARCGTTGTGGATTGTAACGTATCAGAAGACTGGCTAGATAAGCGACAACTAAACCATTTAGAACCTTGTACGTAAGTAATGCTACTGTAGTTTGTAATTAATTAGCATTACTTACGTATAAGGCTTTGATATACTATTCTTCATCCTGAATACAGGGTCACGGGGGGCCTAGAGCCTATCCCAGGAGACTTAGGAGACACAGCCTGGTGTGTATCTTTGTAGAAAATGTGCTGTAACTACTGTACATGTCTCAGAGACGTAGACTGTGATTGGTCCACATCACATGGTAGTGGCGCCTTTCCGGCCGCTTCTTCTAATTTGGATTTCCAGCTTCTTCCTCTACGCTTTCATTTTTAATATCGAAACTGAAAGCCTACCAAACAGAGGAGAGACTTATCGAAAAAGTCTGTAACTTAGTCCCGACTTTAGACACAAGGCAGGGTGCACACATTACAGGCAATTTGGGAACGCCAATTAGGCTAGARACTTTGGACTGTTAGAGAAAATGAGAGTACCCCCCCAAAAAAAAAACACAAACCAAGGTGAAAACACACAAACTCCACACACAAAGATTTGAGGCAGGAATCGAACCCAGAGCCTGGAGGTGCAGGTCCACACTGCTAACCACTATGCCACCAGGATGAAACCTGGCAACCTTAATCTGGTCACTTAGTCTTGTGGCTTTGTACTTTTCACATGGAATCGCTTTTGCGTTTTAGATCTGCTCACCAATGGTGGAGCCAAAATGGGCGACAATCTCCTCTTGACAAGCCTCTTCACTTTGACAAGGTCTAGGTCTTAATATTGCAAGTCCTTCAGGGATAAGACCTTCAGTAACCACTTCATTTTTGTTAAGGACATGGTGGATCTGGGAGAGATTCATGAATACACCCTGGATATAATACCAATCCATCACAGAACACAATATCACCAGCACGAGAATGTCTATGGAGAGGAGGAGGAGGAGGACACCGGACCGGACAACCCAAAGTAAACTCACCGAGACTCGAGGAGAACTCCATACAGACGGTAACCCGAGCCAGGCACCCCGGAGCCATGAGGTGCCAATGTTACACATCGATTAATCATTCAGTCCTCCTGAGTGAGCACTCCGCCCTGGTCAGGATGTGGTAGATCCAGTGCCTACACCAAGAAACACTAGGCACAAGGTGGGAACACATCCTGGACGCGATCCCAGTCCCAATCACAGGGCCCTATTACTTAATAATTAGGCAATTATGTACAAAACACAAGTTGCCAGGTTTTAAGGAGGTCTACTCGGTGTACACGACCATATGTATAGATTTATTCACGCTTTAGATCTGCTCCACTCAAATATGTGCGCTCTCAAAACATTTTCTTTGCCCTGTATGACCGAACGCCGACACACGCAGAACTAGAGCACGCACGCGGGCCAAAACACAACATGGCTCCTGGCAGAACGGCAAACAAAACGTGGAAAAAGAGACGAGACCAAAGTATGTTTTCATTTGCAAGGTTGCACGGTGGATTACGGAATGAACTGCAGACACGTGTTCGGAATCAGCATGAAGAGGCAGAAAATTACCCTTGCTTTTTTTTTTTTTTCTTGAAGAGGCTCGGGCTCTTTGTGTGTGTGCATATGTGTTTGTCTGCGTGTGTGCAATTTTCATGAGTGTTTCAGTGTATCCCTGCTAAGAAGCTCACAAAATATGTAAAGACGGAAACTTGCCGAGATCTTACTCGTTAAAGAGCGTAAAGTTTGTGAACCTCCTGTCGCACATTAAAGGACCGGATTGCAACAGAAATGACAAAAAAGGTGCCGAGGAGACCACGACAAGTACCAGTTCTCAGAACCCATCCAGAGCTTTCCTCCACATATTCTTACGCCAGTGGTAATGAAAACCCCGTATTGAATTTCTCTGCCTGGGATTAATCTCAGGATCTAGAGGACCGACGAAGAGAAGAAGTAGGACGTTAATGGAGCTTTAAAAATGACCGAAAACTGACCCTGATTTTGTTGCAAATACTTAATAATAATAATAATAATTTATTGTTATTTGTCAGTGACATGAAGTCCTGGTGAGGTTAATGAAGGTGCACAAAGCACCTGGTTCTCAAGTTTCTCAAACAATGGTAGACCTTCTGTGTTTTCTCCTAATAGAATTGACATGGGTTTTTAAAAAAAAAAATTAAATAGAGCTTTTAAAAGTTCACTTAAATACTACTACTACTACTACTAATAATAATAATAATAAAAATTAGAGCAACATGGTGAAAAATAACTTGTCTTGTTGGCGAGTAAGTATGACGAGCCTTGGACATTTTAATAATAATAATAATAATAATAATAATAATAATAATAATTCCCTCTTTTGGAAATGTGTGCAGCAGTTTGGGGAGGCTGGACTGCTTTGAGCAGCATGGTGGCGTACTGGTTAGCTAACAAACCTATTTATTATTTATGGTGATGAATGACTACGCACGGTGGCGTAGTGGTTAGCACTGTGGCCTCACATCTCCAGGGTCTGTGTTTGAGTCCCGCCTTTGTGTTTGTGGAGTACATGCTCACCCCGTGCTTGGTGCGTTTCCTCCAGGTACTCCGGTTTCCTCCCACAGTCCAAAGACATGCAGATTAATCTAATTGGCTTTCCCAAATTCCCCGGAGTGTGTGAATGTGTTTGTGTGTCATGTGATGGATTGGAGCCCCATCCTGGGTGTACCTCACCTCGTTCTTCAAGTCCCCTGAGATAGGGCCCCCGCGACCCTGTATACAGGATACAGGATAAAGTGGTATATACAGGATAAGTTGGTGGCTCAATTGCTCAAAAAGGCTGTGGGTTTCTGGGTTACTGACCGGAAGGGCGGGGGTTCAAGGCCCCGCTCTGCTAGACTTCCACTGTTGAGCCCTTGAGCAAGGCCCTTAACTATACCTGCAACAGGAGCGCTGTAYCCTCTACAGGTTCCTACACTAACTGGGATATGTGAAAAAAATAATTTCACTGTGCTGTAAAACACATGTGACAAATAATTGAATACCTTTCTCTCGCACAACAGACACACACACATTGTCTATACCACTGGTACAGTACAGGGTCACAGTTGGCCTGGAGCCCATCTATGCATSCTTACACTCTGGACGGGGTGCAGGTCCATCACTGGACCCACCAGCACACATGCACACACTCTGAGCAATTAAACGGCAATTATCCTAATCTGCATATCTTTGGACTGTGGGAGGAAAACCGGAGAACCTGTAGGGAGTACCAGCTCCAGATAGCATGCAAWCTCCATGCACACAGACCCACAGGTGGGAATCGAACCCGTACCCTGGTGGCAAGGCCACCGTGCCGCCATTCTCACTCACTCACTCATCATCTATACCGATGAATCCTGTATTCAGGGTCACGGGGGCCTGGAGCCTATCCCAGGAGACTTAGGGCACATGGCAGGGTACACCATGGACAGGGTGCCAATCCATCGCAGATACAAATACACTCACTCATTCACACACTAAGGGCAATTTGGGAACGCCAATTAGCCTAACCTACATGTCTTTGGGAGGAAACCGGAGTACTTGGAGGAAACCCACCAAGCACGGGGAGAACATTCAAACTCCATGCACACAGAGACGGGAATCGAGCCTGGCCGGGGATCGAACCCGGACCTTGGCGGTGCAAGGCGACAGTGCTAACYACTACACCACCCATTAATTCAAAATGGGCCAGTTTCCTCCTGAGAAGTACTGAAATAATACCTTTACAAGTATCCGATTTGTATACTGACATTAGTATACGTGCTACATACCGTAAAGTCCACTTGGTAAATATACTTGAAGTTTACTAAAATGAACTTTAATCATACGATTCTTTCCATCTGTTTCTGTATTTCTGTKTTTCTTTCTGTCAACGTTTTTGACCTCGATTCTGCATCGTCTGTGTTTAATCCTGACTGCATGGGATGGAATTGATGACAACAATGAGTTGTAGATTACCCCTGACACCCCTAATCAGCCCTGATCACTTTGAGCGTTGTGTTCGAATGAGAAGGTGAGACACAGAGCCGGACAGAAGAAAAGGACTAAAACGCTGCTCTGGACGAAGTGACGACATGACAGGACTGAAGACGAATCGAGGCATTGTGGGTAATGAAGGAAAACAGTCCAACATTTTGGAAAACTTTGATGCACTATCCTATAAAGATAGTTTTTTCTTTTAGCATGGACTTTCCTAAAWCTGTCCACTAATATAATACATGACATTCTAAAAGTAAAAAAAAAAGAAAAAAGAAAAAGAAGTTAACACAAAATACCATCCAAGAAAAATCATATATTTTGTCGGAAATTCAGTACTACTGTGAATGAATGCTGTGCAAACATGGTTAAGATTTCAGCACTCTGAGAAACACCACACAGCATGCAGGCGGCCAAGAAACAGGCCTGGCTTTGTTTCCTCGCTCTCCTGCTCTCTACAGGACACTGAGACAGAGAGAGACGGAGAGAGACGGAGAGAAAGATATGCAGACAAATGCAAATAAATAACCCGTGCTCTAACAGATGTCGACACATGCTGTATTTTGCCGTGACACTCTACATATTACAGTCAAATAAAATCCATCTGAAAGAGTTTGTGCGCTGAAGTGTAGTCCGAGTCGAGTTCAATGAAACAGGCAAGTTTATACGTACAGTATATTAGGGCTTATTCAGGAATCATGGGTATATAATCCATAGCGAGAGTCAGAAAAAGCCAGAGAAGGGCAAGGAAGGTAGATTTATTGCCGGTGTTAAATAACCTCAGAGTATGTTCCTATAACAGCATGTCTCGATGGGTTTTATTTCTTTTATACCACAGCCATGACCGTTCTCAACACTTACATTCATTTATCTTCTCTCTAGGAAACTTCAGACAAAAAGCCGGGTATACCTTGGACACACACACACACCATACTCATTCACACAAACAGGCGATTTGGGAACACCAATTAGCCTAATCTGCAGGTGGGAGGAAACCAGAGTACTCAGAGGAAACCCCTCTCCCCCTCCCAGCACGTGGCTGTGCACATGCAGATGTGCGGTGGGAATCGAACCCCCGACCCTGGAGGTGTGAGGCCACAGTGCTAAACGCTACCCTACCATGATGAATCTTCTTACATAAAAATTTCACCGTATTAACAGTTCATCCTGGTGGCGCTGCTACAGTATGAGTCTATGTTTTATGGTTGTTGCTAGTGTTGGTTTTAATACTGTACYGCCTGGTACCAGCTGTTAGCTGCCTTTCGCTAGGTCTAATCAGACAGCACATCTCATCCTGTTGTTGTTGTTGCTTGCATAGCAACACCATGCCAACATCAGATACAGGATTAGGATGGATACACAGTACAGTACAGTGCTCAAGAGAGAGAGAGAGATGCAGAGAGAGAGGCTCTTTTAGCTCTTGGTACCAAGGGAGACACTCTGCCGGATTATTTAACCCTCCGAGCTACAGTAGGACACTTACAGCCAGATGCCAAAGGAAAAGACTTTTTTTTTTGACTTTTTACAATCCTTTATTTTACAAGTTTTGCTTTATAAGCTAGAAAAAGGATTGTGTTGATAAATAATTGATTTAAAATAAATAAATAAATAAATAAATAAGACATATTTGACATTATAGTCATTTTTTAAAAACACATATAGTTATTGTGCTTTTTNCATGTTTATGTCTTTCATACTCTTGTAAAAGTTAAAATCAATTAAAATTCTTGATTTAACAAGTCTGGAGAAGATCTTTTTGGGGTCGCAGTCTGTGCTTTGTGCCAGCTTATTTTTTCTGCTTATATAAATTGCCATTTTAGCTTGACCAAGGGTAAAATTGAGCCAAAGGAAAAGAGGCAGGAGAGGAGTCAGTGGTAGACGACGGCTCCACCGGCGAGGACACGAGCTACCGGTGCAATCCATAATCCTAAGCAATGTAAGGTGGCTACGGAGTAAAATGAAGGAAATACCCCTTAACAAGAGGATGTGTCTGTCGTCTGTCTGGCTCCGTCCTGACATTCCCGACWTACGTTAGTCTGCTTACTTTAGGAGCAACTGGTGTAAACAAAATACTATGCGAGATTATAGAGCTGTCTCTGTCTCTCTTTAAGGCCATGTTATATACTGGACAGAGTGAGCTTGGTAACATTATCTTATTTGTGGTATACACAGCCTCAAACGGAAACGCGCAGTCAGTAGAAGAGCAATTACGTAGCTCAGTGTGATCATACGCGGTTTATCAGGAGGGTCATTATCCGGTTAAAAGGGAAACCAGGAATAATAAGGTACTTGACAAATGTGATGGAAATATCAAAAATGCCTATAAGGCGAAGACACTCCCACCCTTCCAAAGTCTTTTGTATCACCACAAACAAAACGGTGTTTAAGTCGAGCAAGCCTAAGCAATAATCTGATGTGGTATCAACTGGGGAGAGCGTGGAGGCACTGAGAGGCGGCGTTTCAAGCACAGACTGGGGAACCTTTCCATGATTTGCAACTTAATGAGGCAGCTAGATAGAAGGAGGTTAGGGAGCATATCAATTGGAATAAATTGACTCAGGTTTATTCGAGGTCCGAAAGGAGGCAAATCAACTTTTAAGAAAGGCTAGAGACACATATTGAACCAGGGCTCGGTTTGAGGGGGTGCGCGGGGATGCCCCCCCGCCCCCTTGATGAAAAAAATGACAAAAGCCACCCCCTCTGTAAAACCTCCATCTCCCACCATCCCCTTCAGATTAGTAATACTGTCAATATGTGACATATTTCACAATCATTTTGTATGGTTAGTTATAGTCCTCTCACCGTCTGTCCCCCACCACCCAAAAACCCAAAATATACAGTATAAATAAATACTTGGCCACACCATCCTCCTTGAATTTTATTTACAAATCAACCACTTCATAGAACCACAATCGAACAAAGGTTTAGTTTAATGGATAGTAAGCGATTAGGGAACTGTATAAAAAACACAACAAGCATAAAGTCGGTCGGAAATGCAGTATATTATCATCCTGTTAAGTTTCTAAGATGAATGAAAAGGAGAAGAATGGTTGGTCCGAACTGAGGGACGAACACACGTGCACGCATGATGTCTGTTTATTATCAGCAAAGAGAGCATATTTAAGCGTTTGGCCACGTGCCCTATGTCACATACTGTACATCCCGTACATCAAAAGACGCAGCCATTAACATGTAAGTCATAGAGAGACCCGGAGACAGGCAGACAGACGATAGGAAACACACACATTAGCATTTTCCTTTGAAACAAAACGGTTCCTGCAGATACGGGCTGTTTGGATGTATATATTTATCTTAACGCGGGCTGTGGGAGGTATTACCATGTACGGAATCAGGAAGYACAATCAGGGTGTTGTTTTATACTCTAGGGATAAAAGCATGAGAAAGATCACATAATATTACAAACCCTCACACCAGGTGAAATCTTCTCTAAGGCTGAACCTGGTAACACAGGTGTGCCTCAAGGTTGCATGCTCTCACCAATATTGTTTACTAATGAACTACACTAACAAATGCAGGAGCAGCCACCCAAATAATTCCTTAGTTAAATTTTTTGATGGTACAGCTGTATTATATTTACAGCCTGCTCCATAGTCAAAAAGACTTTGGAGGATGTCTCAGAGATGTTGCTGATTTTACTGTATAGTAAAATATTTAAAAACCATCAAAATGAAGAAGAAGTCATGAGTCAGACAGCGATGCTGCAAAAATTAATTCTTATATATACGCATAATTCAATATGTATCCGGTCCCCCTTYTGCAGCTATAACAGATTCCACTCTTCTTGGAAGGGCGTCCACAAGATTCTGGAGTGTTTCTGTGGGAACTTGTGCTCATTCATTCTGTAGAGCATTTATAAAGTCAGGCGCTGATGTTGGACGAGAAGGCCTGGCTTGCAATCTCCGTTCCAGTTCATCCCAAAGATGATCGATGGTGTTGAGGTCAGGGCCCTATGTTAGGGCCGKTCGAGTTCTTCCACTCGGAACTCATCAAACCATGTCTTTATAGTCTTTGCTTCACAAATACATTGTCCATTATATATACGTATTTAGAATATTGAAGTGGTGTGTTTCAATTACTTTACAGTCTAAAACAAGATAATACAAACAAAAAACAAGATAAAACAGGATAGTAAATACAACGATAAAAATTCTTACCATCATGCAGGAGATTTTTAAATGTGAGACCAGTCGTCTTAAGCTTTCCTTTGTTCTTACTTTGATAAACCTCTTAAATATACAGTATAACGCAGATTTCTGTCATAGTATCCTGGACAAAGCAATCAGGATGCCCTGGAGGTTATTTGTACATTTTAATATCGTCTATTTTTGCCATTTTTTATTCACTGTTGTTTTTATTCTAACTACCATGACTAATAATATTAGTTCTGTTAATACTGCGCTTGGTGATTACGTGCATGTGATATACAAATGTGTGCGCTGCTTGTGGCCAAAAAAATCCCCCTCGGGGACAATAAAGTATATCTTATCTTAATTGCAAATTTGTTGTTAGTTTTAGATTACAGCACATAGAGTAGATCGTCCAAGTCTCTGTAAGTGCGCTGTTACTATAGAAATGATAAAGTATCAGAACGAGCATATTAAAGGTCCCATATTTTACTGTTAACACAGGTCTTCGGGCTCCCTCAACGTGTGTGTGTGTGTGTGTGTGTGTGTGTGTGTGTTCCAGCTGAAATGTTTCCAGTAGAAAATGCATTTCTCCACATCTCAGACTCTCTCAGTTTCACTCCTCCTTTAAATGTGCTGTTTCAGTGTTTATGTAAATGAGCTACTGCTCGGCCACGCCCCTCCTTAGAAAAGCAGAGCACGGGTGGGGACCTTATTACAGTACTGTATATGAGGTCACATTGATGGGGGAAGAATTGTAATTGCTTTGTTTAAGTCACAGGCAACACAAAAATGCCAAAAAGCAGAGAATGTTATTCGTTTCTTTTGTTTGTTTCTAATTAAAAATAGGATTTTGCATAACAGGTGCCCTTTGAAATAAGCCTGTGATTTGCACATGTACGACCCAGCACCGCCAAGTTGGGCCCTTGAGCAAGGCCCTTAACCCTCAACTGCTCAGATAAGATAAGSGCATCGGCCAAATGCTCAAATGTAAATGTAAATCTTCGGTCAGAGCGGTTGTTATAGATAATTAATCACCACAATCCAAATTTGTATGTTTTTTGTGTAACAAAGGCATTTTTTTTTGGTGTATAGAAAGAATTTTGTGAAAACAGAACTGCTTCTTTTGTGGCGAAATGTTACAGTAATTTTTCATTTACTAAATACATTTTAAATCAATCGTAACGTCTATTGCACTGTAATTATTTTCCTGGACTGAAATGCTGATTTTGTGCTTTGTGCATAGCGCAGTGTGCCTCAGTGTTACCCCGCAGCGTGCATCCTGACTCTCCAGTTCCTTCCTTTTCTTATATTCTAATTGAAAATGTTGTTTTTGTTCTCTGTGATAGCCACGAGACGAGATTCCTTACAATCTTTGAAGCAAAAAA
>QMIH01002329.1:52102-66168 GCA_003987875.1 Clarias batrachus | reverse complement strand
ACCCTTTCAGCTGACAGTTCTGTTTCACTCCTGAATGACTATTATATACACTATATAACAAGACTATAACGGATAATTGATGGATTACGGATGAAGCATTGGCTAATTGGATAATTGCAGGCGTGTGCTCATGAAGTGGTCGTGCACATTTATGCAATTATCCAATCAAGTGGGTCAGGAGTTTCAAACATCGCAATGAGCTGAAATGTTATCTCTGTGATTTGGCATGGTTGGAGAGGGCTGGTGTGTGTGTGTGTGTTTCAGAAACTGCTGATCTCCTGGGATTTTCACACACAGCAGTTTCTGAAACACTCGAACCAGAATGGTGCAATAAATAGCAGTTCTGTGGGCAACAACACCTTGTTAATTCGAGAGGTCAGAAAGAAAGTGCGCAGACCGGTTCGAGCTGCCAGGAAGTTATGGTAATTCAACTAAGCGCTCTTTAAAACCGCGGTGAGCAGAAAAACATCTCTGAATGAACGAACGAACGAACAGGACACCGAACCCTGACGTGGATCGGTTACAAGAGCAAAAGATCAAATCCCTGGTCCGGATATCCTATACAGCGACATACAGTACCTCATCCTACAGGAAGGACCGTTCAGCAAATTCTCTTCGACAAGCCTACCATTTCATCCTGACCGCACTGAGATATGAGATTATATATTATGTCACAGCATCCTCCCTCCCTCGTCTCCACGGGAGTCCACGCTCCGGGTTTCAGTGTTGAGTTTTATGATGCCTGAAATAAAAGGGTCGACTCAGGCTCACCATATGGCCCCGTTGGTTTGTCCTCCACCTACTGTCTCCAGTCTCTATTAAGTACAGACAGCGTTCAGATTACTGGATCTGTGCTCTCATGGTCTGGCCTGGCTTTTCAAAGTGCTTGTAAATCTTTAACTACTAACTGTGTTTGGGACGTTTGGAATTTAGATTAATATAAATCAAGACCTACGGAGAGCAAACAATGGCAAAAGCTCACGGCTCAGACGTTTGTAATTAATGCTGAAACCTCTAAAAGGATTTCTTAACAAGAGTAACCTGTACGCCACAAGGCTCTTACTTAAAGTTCATACCTTTTAATTTCAGATGGTTTTTAAATTATTATTAAAATTTGGATCATTAAAACACTGTAGTGGTTTGTATATGTATGTGAAACTGCACAAAATCAATACTCAAATAAAAGTACAAGTACTCCACTACAGGTAGAAGTATAACTCCTAATTTACACCAGATGAAGAAGTACGATCTTAAATCCATCAATCCATCCTTTCATCCATCAACCTCTGTAGTCCTACTAGGGACCATGGAGACCAATAGTGACCCTTGTATTTATTCCCTTTTTGTACGACCATGGTAGGACCTCCGGTCAACACTCTCACACACTACGGCCAATTTGGGAATGCCAGTTAGCCTAATCTGCATGTCTTTGGACTGTGGAGGGGAAACCAGAGAACCCGGAGGAAACCCACCAAGCATCATGCAAACTCCATGCACCCACACACTCCAAGGCGGGAATTGAACCTGGACCCTGGAGGTGCAAGGGGGCATTAAGCCACACTGCCACCAATATTCTAAGTACAGTACAGTACAGTCCATTTTTCTTGATATCTCTCCAATCGAGTTACTAACAAACAGTATTTTAAACACAATTATAGTTGATTCTGTTGATAACACAAAGTCTAATAGAGAGTGATGGCGACCAGATGCGACATCACTTAAACGAATTTCGGGAAGCACCGTTAGCATCTTCCTTTACCCTGGAAGCTTAGCTAGTTGCCACGGTTGCTGCCCGGTAAAATGCAAGCAGTCGACGCCGTTAAACACTGGCATACTGCAAGCCCACAGAATACAAGCGGGCAGGATCTGTTGCCCAGGCAACCATCAATCACTTAGTATGCTTAACCAGTCTGTGCTTTTATAATGACCTGCCAGTCATTTCTGTAAACTTGAACTGGTGGAATTGTTGTGTTCCTGTCCTTCCCACGTGGGGTGAAGCCCAGACGTGGTACGGTGCGAGTGACGGCGTAAGGTCAATGCACTTTTGTGCGATCGTCATCTGAAAAGTAACGAGTGTCGGGTTTAAAATGTAGGAAGTAAAAGTACAGGCTTTCATTAAAACGTAGTGAGTAGAAGTAAAAAGTATCACCATAGGGAAAATACTAAAGTGGGGGTACAGCTACATAAATAAATTAATAAAAATAAAATATTCAAGTTAAAGCTTCTATTCATCACGTATACATTACTGCGCGGTGAAATCTTTTCTCACTTATACCAGCGTGCTACTGTAGGAAGCGCAGGGTCAGCAATGAAACGGCACCCTGGAGAAGACAAGGTTAAGGGCCTTGCTCAAGGGCCCAACAGCAGCAACTTGGTGGAGATGGGGCTTGAACCTCCGACCTTCCTCTCGGTAACTCTGAGCATTAACACCCTGAGGTACCACTACCCCACAAACCGATGGACTCTTGGAATTCTGGTCTTTCTGTGGAACTTGAACTCTGGTTGCTGCAGCAGACCTCTTCTGTGCTTACCACTCGACCACTGGGGAGCTTAAGTACAGTAATGGAGGAGTTGGATTTCATTCTTAACCAGTAATCTGAACATCAGGCAGCAGGGGTAGCTTGGTGGTTAAGGAGACTGCGGATCAGGAGGTCCCTGGTTTGAGCCCCAGGCTGCCACAGTTGGACCCTTGAGCAAGGTCCCTGACCCCCCAAGTGTTCAGATCGGGCAACGAGTTGGCAATCTGACCCCCTGTAGTGGCAGCAGCTGTAGTTGCTACCACAGATGTATATATCCAGGGTTAGGGAGTGTAGCGTCTGTCACCCGATGTGGCCTGTGGACGGAGCCTGTGCCCTATGCCCTATCCCGAATTTGAAGATCAGACTATAGAACTCATTCTGTAGTTTTTAGCAAATGTCTTAGACAAGATAAATGTTACCAAAGACCTTTGATGGACTTGAGTCAGGAGATGGATTGGGGAATTGAACCCGGTGCCAGTGTGCGTACCCACTAAGCGTTTAACTATTTATTTAATTATTTATTTTAAGAAATGGACCATGTCCAAAATGCAAATGTCCAATCACAGCGTCAACATGCAACCGTTACCTCCTCTCACTTACAGTTATCTCAAACTGAGCTTCGACTTTTAAAGACGGGATTCTGGGAATGTTTCCGTTTTCAGTCCACTGGCTGAATCTTGTTCCGGAAACAAACAAACGAACATGTCGTCATTTTTCAGCAGACTGACGCAAGTTTTCAGACTGGAAACCAGTACGACGTGCCGGTCAGCTTTGAAGATCCTGAAGCTCCAGAAAAACGGACTCAGGAGATATGATGTATATGACTTAAGGAATTAGTTATGGTTATGTTATTAGTTATTAATTATGGTAATTCCTTAAGGTTAAGGAAATCTAATCGCTCCAACATCGGATATGAAATATTCCTTCCATACAGAGTTTCATTTGATAGCTTTAATAAATGAACATGGCCGTAGAATGTATGGTGTTGAATAAACGAGCTGCGAGAGTGCGGTTTATGAGGCTGGAGATTTCTGCTGTCTTTGCAGATCTCAGCTTTGCCTCGTTATCTTAATGAAGCTGAAAATCTGGATTTTTTTTTTTTTTTTTTTGACCAACACAAAAATGTTGCACTTTTTTTCCCCCAGTAATAATAATAATATGACTCACGGATACAAATCTGTTTTCTCTGGTTTCGAAAAAGAATGAAGGCTTCAACTTGAGCATCTGTGTGTGTGTGTGTGTGTGAGAGAGAGAGGTCCTCACTAGTATCAGTCATTAAAATGAGGACATCGTTAGGGGCGGCATTTTTGATGTGCGCTTCTTTTTATTAATCCATCATTAAAGTCTGAATGACAAAAAAAAAATCCATTCTGAAGAAATAATGATCCCATGCTTTAAGCTGTGCAGATATTTGGGCCATGTAGGGTAACCTTTTTTTTTTTTTTTTTTTTCCCCCAAGGTGGGGGCGGGTCATTTATATGCACGGGATGAAAAAAAAAACTATATTAATTAAGTCTGAGTTATGGTTTTTATTCCACTCGAGATCTTTACATGCTCACTGATGCTCACATTTCCCTGGTGGCCGGGGTTGTTGTGTTTCTGCCCCCAGTGTGTGGCCATGACAGTTTGTTTTTAAATGCACCCAGGTGTGCTACCAAGTCTTTTGTGTGCGCACACACACACACACACACAGTCACATGCATTTCTGTGTGGGTGTGGTGCTTTTGTGGAAGGGGATTGCAGTGTGTGTGTGTGTGTGTGTGGGTGTGTGGGTGTGCGCAGTCAGACAGCAGGCCAGCGCAGTGTGTGTCGGACAGCTCCGGAATAACAATGAGGAGTGCCTCTGGGCTCCGGGGGGTCAGAGAGCAAGTCAATCATCTCGCCCATCGAATCAAATTAGTCTGAAAAATTCAGGGGCCACGAGCGCAGGCCGAGCAGCTGTCAGGGCCACAAGCGGCCCGCCACTAATGAACCAGATGAATAGTGCAAAAACTCCAAAATAGAAAACAGGACAGTTGACATTTTTCATCTGTCAGCAGCAGAGGATGCATGAAAACACACTGGTGCTTGTTTAACCCTTTGTTGGCTGCAGCTGCTCCTCCTGCACTCCCCCATGCGAAAAACGCATGCTCGCTGCTCCTGAGCATGTGCAAGCAGACGCACGGTGGGGCGAGATCACATGTGGTGTCCTGCTTGCCTTAAACACACACACACACACACACACACACACACAACCTGCGTGCTGCAGGATGCTGCACACTGTAATTACCCCGAGGAACTTTTTTGCAAGAGCAGCAGCGTATCGAACAGAGCCAGATGTTGCAGTAAAACTGTCCTGTTCCTTTGCATACCCATAGCTTAAAAAAAAAAAATCCCCGACTTTTACACGTGTGTGCATTTTTTAAAATTTATTTATTTATTTATTTTTCGTTGTGCTGTCTCACATGTGCATCGACTAAAACACACACTGAGGGATTACCATGCATGCACTGAATAAAGACCCAGAATTTGTTCTGTTCGGATAAAAAAAAAAAAAAAAAATCATGATCTTCTCTCTGGAATTATATTATGTCCAAGTCCTAAAGATGGTGTGGCGAACCTCCTGATGATCGAGTCTTTGCTGGAGGTATTTAAAAAAAAAAACAGCATTTCAGCAGTCCATGCAGCATGAGCCGGTTGTGCGTTTCTGGGAACAGTGCTGGTGTGTGTTAGCATGATGAAGTGTTCCGAGAATCAAAGCCCAGTTCCTCCTTCTCTTTTCTCCTCGCCTCACCTCTCGTCTCCTCTGCGAATCACTCACGACGCAGACTGCAGCTCTGTCTCACTCTGACGCTTCCCTTTCTCACAGTTATATACTCACCCACTTTGTCTCCGTCTCGTTCTCTGTCGTATGAGCCCGCGGCCGCGAAAAAACAAACCCAGTTGTATCGAGGTAAGGAAGGTGTTCCTTGCATTGAGGTTCCATTAGAGTGACCTTTCAGAAAGGATAGGTTGGAGTCACTTCACAAAATCCAGTTACGTTCAAGGTTTAGTCTTTTACAAATGAGAAATGATCAACATTGGGGAAATTCCAGCACGGTTGCCTCTCATCTCCAGAGCTGGGGGGTCGAATCTCGCCTGGGGGTTTGAGTCTCTCCAGTCGTGTCCACTTGGAGTTTGTACGTTCTCCCTGTGCTTGGTGGTTTTTCCTCCAGGGTTTCCTCGCACAGTCTGAGGTAGATGCATTGTGGGCTGATTGGGGATTTCCAAATTACCAAAAGTGTAAGGTTGGATTGGCATCACATCCTCGATGTACCCCGTCTTGTACCCCGAGTTCCCTGGGAACAATGGATTCATCAATGGATAAATGGATGGTGCATGTAAACAGTCAGGAGAACTGGGCAGACCTTGAAGACTTCATCATTGACAAGTGTGGCCTTGTGGCCAGGTACCTGGGTTGGAGCATCTCAGAAATGTCCGCCTTATGGATGTATGGAGGTTCCTGGAGGTACCTTATGGAGGTATGGAGGTACCGCCTTATGGATGTATGGAGGTACCTGGAGGTACCTTATGGAGGTACCTGGGTTGGAGCATCTCAGAAATGTCCGCCTTATGGATGTATGGAGGTACCTGGAGGTACCTTATGGAGGTATGGAGGTACCTGGAGGTACCTTATGGAGGTACCTGGGTTGGAGCATCTCAGAAATGTCCGCCTTATGGGATGTGAACCAGGAACCAGTGACTGTGTGTAAATCTCATGGATGCACGAGTCGGAACACAGGCTATCCTGTCTGGTCCAAACCAACAGACAAAGAGTTTAAGGAGTTGTTAGATGTCTCCACGGATGCATTAGGTAAGGTTCCCGGGACCATAAGGTTTCTGACGCACCACCACCGTGACCCCACAGATTACAATTACAAAACATATCCGCAAATAAATCCATATCGTTAACCCTTCTTTCATTGCATTGTACCTGCCGATTTTTAACCAAACAAAACCCAGAGCCCAGAGCATGGTCGTACTAAACCTAATAAAACACGTAAAGACCATCGACATCAATTATTTCTGTGTGATCAGCGATGATAAATGACGCATGACACAACTCAAGTGTATTGTTCACACATCTGACTCTGGGGATTAGTGTTCATTAAGCTTACAAGAGTATTACCGAGGTCAGACGGGGAGGCCTGGGGTGCATTCGGGGTTCCCGTTCATCCCCAGAGGTATTCGGTGGGGTCGAGGTCAGGGCTCTTGGAGCTCACGCCGGACCTGGTGGAACAGGTTTGGGCCTCCGAGTTTCAGGGACGGGCAACGGTATCGGCACAGCATGCGAAGACATTAACCCAAGACAGGTGTGCTAATGCTCCAGCTAAAATATCTCCCAAAAATATTAAATCTTTTTTTATACCTCAAAGTCACTTTCCCGGCTGATTTGGTGTCGCAAATGAGCCACACCCCTCCAGAGAACAGCAGCCAGGGGAGGGGTTCATCTTATATGAGGTCACATTAGGGGGAAACTAATTGGCTTGTTTTACCCCCAGCCAATATAATAGTGGAGGAAAAAAAAGAGAGAAAACCCAGGGATTTTTTTTTTTTCTTTCACATTCATCTTTTACTTGTATACATGCACACTGGAGACCCATCTGAATGTCTAAACCTGCCTACAAAGTACATTTTGCATAATAGGTCCCCATAGGTCACCTAATGGAGTTTTGTATTGCGTTTTTCCATGTTGCAAGACAGTTTGCAGTTTGCATAATCCCACACATGCACGTCTGATCTATTTAATGCAGACTGATTGCTGTAACCCGTGCACTTGAGTGCTTTTGGCTCATATCCTAGACATAACACCAGTTTGAAAAATGGAGTTATAGTTCTAGCACCGGCAGGGGGGAGCGGTGATTCCGGTGGCTATGGCTCTAGGTTGTTGATTTGAGGATCTGCTATTAGCAGGTTCCTCCACCAAATGCTACCCAGCCACTGCTTGGTCCCGAGCCCGATTAGTGTAATGTGAGGGGTGTGTCAAGAAGGGCATCCGGCTTAGGGCAACCCTGTGCCAGGTTGATTGCGGATCGAATGGTCCACTGACCGGAGCGACCGAAAGAAAGTTCTAGCACAGGTACAGCCTCCGTACAGTACTGTGCAAAAGTCTCGACCCCCCCCCCCTCATTCCTTCATATTTTGTCTCTCATTTTCAGTCCAGTCTCTGTACCTGACCAGTTTCTGATCAATGTTTTTTGTTTGTTAAGCCACACAGTGGCCCATGAATGATTCAAGCAATAAAAAAAAAACATCTAACTTAAGGCATGAACCAGTGGGAAACAGGTGCAGATGATGACTGTGATTGGTATGCTGATGATGCTGAATGCTGAGTGGTTGGAACAGACGAGGGGGGAAATGAGGACGCTGCGGAGATTTGGTATATAAACAACCAATTTCTAAACACTTGTCTAAAGCCTGTTACAGTAAAAGATTTGTTCCCTTTTGAGGGCCAGTTCAAGGCTTTTGTACAGTACTGTCTATGCTATGGTGTATAGCAGACTACTCAGGATTTTTTTTTTCTTTTTTGTTCTTTTTTTGCATTGTAAGGTCGAGAGGTTTTAAACGGAAACTCTTTTACACACGCGTGCATTCCAGTGTTTTTTTTTTTTTTTCTTCTTCTTCTTCTCAGGACTTTGTAATGTACTGCTCATCTTTACATGCTAGAGTCTGTTCGAGTTTCAGCTGTTCTGATGACTCGACATCATTTGGACCGTCTTTAAACAAACAAAACAAGGCTCTGAGCTCACGGCTTTTATTATCAGCAGGTGTTCTGCGCGGCCGCGCGTGTTCTGTTGCAAATCACTCGCCGGTCTGTTTGTTGTTGGGATTTAACTTTGAAATCTCGAGGTGATTCAAGATTAGGACAAGGTCGCTGACTCCCACTCGCTGCAAGATATGGATTGAAAAAAAAAAAAAAAACGGGCTCGGAAATGCTCGAGTCCAGCTTGAGATAAAGACAAAATGTTTTTAAAATCTCATGTAGTTACTCGTGTTTTTGTAATATCCTACTTTTTGGATGTCAGTAAAACATGTAGACCTTCTTAGAAAGGTCACCCTAAGGATGGTGTCTACAATTCACCTGCACATTGAATGCTTTTATTTATTTGTCCAACCGGTCGGAGGAAAACCCAAGATTTATGTTTGCTGTCTGATTTGATTTCAAACAGCTATATTTCGGACAGGTTTTCAAAGAATTAAAGAAAACCTACCAACCTTATTTGTTATGTTAATTCTTTAAATGTCACATCTCAAGCTTGTACTTGTCCACCCTCCAGTCCAGTAGGTGGCGGTATTGCACCAACCACACACAAACTTAAAAAGAAGAAGCCATACTCTTGCAAAATACAAGTATTTTCTGCAAAAGCTGTGCTGTATTTTTGTAAATAATCCGGCAGTTTTAGACCATTTGAACATTTGTAAGTTTAGCTAAATAATTTAAAAAACTTGATTTTTAATTTTGAAGCAAAAAAAAGATTGTGATGGTGCAGGCAAAATGAACCCATGATACAAACCTTTAGCGTCATGTGTTGAGCACGCTGCGTCTCAGCTGCCTGATATCTTCATCAACCTCGGAGCCGTCCTTCAGCGAGGTCTATTATTTACTGTAGCCGAATTCCAGCCAGTCTGTCAGCTACCACTTGATGAAGATTGAGCGGCCGTGCTTCCATTGTGTGTGTGTGTGTGTGTGTGTGCGTGAGTGTGCGTGCGTGTGTGTGTGCGCGCGTGAGAGAGACTAGAAAGATCGAGAGGGTGTGTGTCTGAGAATGTTATACGACCAAACCACAACCTCTTTCTCGAACCTCATTGTAACACTTGAAGCCGCACCCATGTTCTGGTCTGCAATAGAGCTTAGGAAATCTTGCATAAAGTTTGCAAAAAAAAAAAAAAAAAGAATGTAAAATGGTTCAGCTTTTCCAGACTATATTTTTATAATGTCAGTGTTAAAAATGTGGGATTTTTCTTTTTTTTTTTTTAAGAGAGAAAAACGTCTGAGAACATCTCGTACTCAAATTATATATATATATATATATATATATATATATATGTGTGTGTGTATTAGATCTCCCAGATCTGTTAATCATCATAATCATTAAGATTAATTATTTATTCAGAGTTTGTGTATTTGAGTCATTGAATGTGGTACTCATGTATGTGTGTGTGTGTGTGTGTGTGTGTGTACAATATTCAACTGATGCTTCATCATATTTTATGAATACAGTTTTGTATAGAATTGAACACGAGTCATAAATTGTGGATCATAAATTGGCCCCGCCCAGTGTGTAGCCAAATTCTAAACATTAACTAATAACGATTTTAATGATGAAAATGCAATCTATAAAAATTAATCAATTCTATTTGATTTAATTTTTTTAAAATTCACCTTAAATGCACATACCGGTTTGTTCGTTGTCAGTTTCGCTTTGTTGCGTCAGTTGTATTAAATACACAATCTGGGAAAATGGCACACCACACCAAAGTAATATAACTTGTGTTTTTTTTTGTTGTTGTTTTTTTTTTTGCAGAAAATTTCACAGGTTTTCACTTTGATTTTATTTTATTTTTTGCTCATTTTTAATGTTTCCGTTTTAGTGTTGATCCTGAAATACCAAGGTAATGAAAACGAGATGACTGAGGCTTTATTGTTAGATGTTATAACAGTAACATTGCCTTGTGTTTTTTGCGGCTCAGTGGCTTAGTGGTTAGCAGTGATTTAACTTGCACCTTTGGGTCCCGGGTTCGATTCCTGTGTCGGGTCTGTGTGCATGGATTTCCTCCGGGTTCTCCGGTTTCCTCCCACAGTCCTAAGACATACACATTAGGCTAATTGGCGTTCCCAAATTGCCCGTAGTGTGTGAATGTTGATCGGAGGTCCTCCCACGGTCGCACACAAAAAGGGACTAAATACATTTGTCACTATTGGTCTCCACGGTCCCTGGTTGGACTGAAGAGGTTCTGAGATGGATGCATGGATAGCTTGTGTTTTAGATTCAAACTGCAAACCTATTGATTTGCTTTTATTGATATGGAAAAACATTTCAAATGTGTTGTTTTAATCAGACATTGTTTAACTGGAGTGGCCAAGTCGACCACTGCTACAGCGACAGACACACACCTGACGTTTGTAACAAGCCTTCCGTCAGTGCCACTCTATAATCTAATCATGTTGCGCAACACGAAATCAGACACGACAAGGTCGATGACAAGAATCAGAAGAAGATTGAGCTGGAGGGCCGACCTCGGCGCGCTCAGTGCATGTACAGTACTCTCCGAGGTTATTGAGGTGTCTAACTGCTCTCTGTTTCTCCCTGACTCTCAGATGGCTGCTCTTCAGAGTCCGTTCTACGGGGACAAGATGAACCTGTACTCGCTGTGTAAAAAGATCGAGCAGTGCGACTACCCTCCCCTGCCATCTGATCACTACTCGGAAGAGGTGAGACGTTTCAGATCACGTTACGGTCCGTGTGCAAAACGCTTCAGAGGGAAGAAACTTCCGTAGCGACAAAAAAAACAAATAATAAAATAATGGCAGTGAACGGAAACCGGTTTTCTAAGGAAAATCGCAATCCAGATATAGAAAGCGAGAATCACAGATGGTGGTTTTCAGACTTGCTTTTATATCTGCAGGTAAAAGCGCAGAGCCACAGACGCCGCTTGCGAATTTCCTGATGTCATTTTTTTCTGTTTGGAGGGAGAAAAAAAAAACATGAGAAAACCCAAATTAGTTCTTTTCTACAGACACAGAAACACAAAGGACTTTGTTTGCAATAAGCCTTTAAGCATGAATAATTTCCACCCCAGATTTTGTCTCTAATTTGGTTCGTAGTCGTTTCCCAACCCATCGCTCTAATAGGACGCTCTCCCATCGAGTCAACAACTACCAGCCATCAAGGGCGAGGACTGTCCCGCGCTTCCTCAGGGACACTTGCTCCAGCCGACCGCATCTTTCTGATGAAATAAAAAGTTCATATCGGGGCTGGCGTGTTAACGCGCTAGAAGGAAAGCGCTATCTGCCCCCTTCCGCTTGATGATTGATGCGAGAGTGCGAGTGTGCCATCCGTCATCCCCAACAGCGCTCTCTAGCCTCCTGGCTGCAGAGTTTCGTAGCACCAGCCAGGAAGCGAACTCTCGACTTCTGATGATAAGATAGGAACGATAGGAACGTGTAAGCCAGAAAGCGAATCACTTCTAATAATTACGTTCATTATGGGGGGAAAAAAAAGATCGATATGGATCTTTATATTCGACAAGTTGTTTATTTAGGCTAATAACAGAAACGCATTGATGGAAATGTAAGAGCGCGCGGATCTCTGTTCCTGGATGGAGTGTAGTACAGGCGCGATGCCTCTAGGGGCAGCAGTAGCACTCGTATTATTATTATTATTATTATTATTATTATTATTATTAAATTTGATCTTGTATTATTATGATGATGATGAATTATTTATTATTATTAAAACTTTGAAAAAAGCACATTTTTGATGTAATTTAATCTGTGCATTTAGTAATTGCATGGTGAGTAAAAAATACAAAATAATTACGGTAATAGCATCTTTCATTTAATTTGATGTTGTTGTCAAATATATGAAGCTGTTTAATGAGAACAGTAATTATTATCGTTTTATTTATTTATTTTTGAACCTCGTTTCATTTTCCCTCTATGCTTTAGATTATGATAGAGATTAAAACAAGTAAAAAAAAAAAAAAATTAGTATTTCTTTGTCATATAATTAATAGGGACGGGAATAACCAGGGATCACTCGATACATTAGTACCACGACACCCAAGTGATGATAGTGACTCAAATTTTGTTATGATTTCGGTTGTGCCACGATTTTATAAATCTCCTGATTCGGTATTAACTATTTGACATTTTGTTATAATTCTAAACAAACTAATTTCCGAAATATATACGTGTGAATAGTTTAGACCGCTCCCCCTGTAGGATTATAGAGGAACTGCAACATTATCCCGCCTCAGATGTAAACATACAGTATATAATTTAGAAATGATTTTCTCCATCTCTAATAACACTGAGTGTTAGAAACTATGAGTAATGAATCGGTTCATTTTGGATGAGAAAGTCGTTCTTTTACAGTGTTGGTTTACGAAATAAAAAAAAGCTAAATATTGTCGACAACAGCGGTTTTAAAGGTTACGGTTTCCTTAAACCAAGCCTCGGAGCTTCTCCAAAGTGTGTGTGTGTGTATGTGTGTGTGTGTGTGTTAATGCTCAAGTGAACATACCGTTGATAAAGCTCTCAGACAAAGCAACTTTTAATACCTTACCTCCCTCAGTTTCACTCCTCTTCCAAATATGCTGATTCAGTGTTTATGTAAATGAGCGGGAGATGATCATCTTATATGAGGTCACAATAGAGGGGGGAATCTGATTGGCTTGTTTAAACCACATTAATTACAGAAATGGAAAAGGGAGAAAAGCAGGATTTTTCTCTACACACACACACATTGGAAACCCAACTAAAAGTCTCCGGACGACTGAAACGTAAACGTGGCAAATAATAGGGTTCCTTTAAATTACATGACGGTTAATTATGTGTCATTTGAATAATCAACATTTGAAAAAAAAAAAAGGTAAATCTTTGCAGCTTAAATAAACGAGTTAAATAAATAACTGGATAAATAAAGCAAGCCGGAGTTTTTTCGCGGTACTTTAAGGCTAAAGACGAGCGTCTTTTGTGATGGTGTAACATTAAGAAGTCTGACTTTTGCCCGAGTAACCGAACACCGTGCTGTAGTTCAGTTTGCTCAGGCGTCCAGGCCTCGTCTAGCTGACCTGTTACTGTGTGGTTGTGCCAGATCTGTGGTCTGGAAATAAAAATACCGTGACGTGTTCGAACAGTCCGTCCTGTCTGAGCCCAGCTGATGAAGCAGCGCCGTGACATTAGTCGTACGTTTTCTAAACCGCCACCCGTCGCCGCCGTCGTCATCAGCGTTAGCTCGTGTCCTCGTTCTCGGTTCAAGTAGATCTGGACCGCTGAGACTCCACACACCCCTCGCCCACCCGGCCGGCCCGACACCCCACCCAACCCCGGAAAAATGCGCCCTCCAGCATAGACAGAGGGCCTGCATCCATCTCTGTCTGCGTTTAAACAATGCTCCTGAAGGCGAACGGCAAAAGACTGTCAGTCGCTCGGCTTTGGTGTGTCATTTACCGTCTCCTGACAGACAAGCCCTTTCCCTCATCAGAAAATCTGCGACTTTCCCCCCTTTGTTTTTTTTTTTTCTCAAGGTATATGAATATTTTACATATCTGCATCCTGATTTGCCCCCCTCGCACACACACACTCACACACACAGGCACACACACACGCTCCCCAAGCCATCCTTTTTTTTTTTTTTTTTCCTTTTTCCTTTCCCCCTCCACTAATTCTGCGCCGAGCTGGATTTGCATTTCACATGCCGCGCTGATTAGGAGACAGCAGCAGCAGCAGCAGCAGCAGCCAGGCCTGCGCTCGAAAGAGCCGGTTGCCATGGTGATTAGGTATTTGGGGAGAGGGGTATTTTT
>QMIH01002329.1:0-20139 GCA_003987875.1 Clarias batrachus | reverse complement strand
CAGAACACACCTCTCAAACAGAACACACCTCTCAAACAGAAGACACCAAGATCTAAGATCACGGTATATCTGATATGCACTCACACACTAAGGGCACTTTGGGAACTCCAATTAACCTAACCTGCATGTTTTTGGACTGAGGAAGGAAACCTGAGTACCTTAAGGAAACCCACCAAGCACACAGCACAAACACACTGTGGTGGGAATCGAATCCAGAACTTTTGAGGTGCAAGACGACAGCGCTAACCACTAAACCACCGAACTAAACCCTCTATTCAGTTTCACAGAAAAAAAAAATGCAGCACCTTCGATATGTACAGTGCAGCCTGATTGTGTTTGCAGTCTAAAACATTTCTGAGCTAGCGGCTCTAATCTTACAGGACGTCAAGGAAAGCAGAACCCTCGTTTAGGCGTAACATGTAGTGGGCTGCGCTTCAAATATTTAGTTGTGTTCCCGTATAATCAGAACAATGAAAACCCATGTGAGAACCATCTCTTCCTGTCCGTGATGTTGAGATTATTAAGGGATCTTTCTTCATGCAAAACATTTCTATCCTTTATTTTATACGTCCAGTACTGTGCAAAAGTCTTAACACCCCCCCCCCCCCCCCACTATTCCTTCAGTCCAGTCCCTACACCTGAGCAGTTTCAGACAAATGTTTGTTTTATTTATTTATTTATTTTTCAAGTCAGACCGTGACCTATGAATCACTCACACATGAAAAAACTTCTGACCATGTAGGCATTAAACAGTGGGAAACATGTGCAGTTGTTGGCGGATCATGAGGCCGGCGGTTTGTAATAATGATGCAGGTCGAAACAGACGAGAGGGGAAATGAGGTCACTGCCTGGGTTGGTACATAAATACCGATTTACAAAATATACAATACAAAATTGTGTCTTTAGGCTCTTCGTCTCGAGTTACAGAAAAAATATTTCTTTTTCCATTTCTTCCATGTAATCACTCATTAATAATGAACAAGTGAGGGGTAGCTCAATATTGCTATTATTTGCTTGTAAACTCTCCGTCGATTCAAATCTGGACTCACATAATCACTGTGTGAACAAATGAACCTTTTTTTTTATTTTATTTTTTTTTAACCATGTTTGTCCAGGCATGTTCTTAAATATTCTCATACTCAAAAGAGCTCGTGATGAACCGCAAGGCAAAAAACGACCCTGAAGCATCACTGATGTGCCTCATCATCATACAGACTGATGAGCAAAACAATTCGATTCTGGTTTCTGACCACAGAGATCTCAACTCCAATTATAGTTTCAATGACACTTATTAACACTTAGTAACTAAGTAAAGAGGCAGAACTGTGAGATCTGCTCTCAGGAAGGGTGTCTAAGTCGCAGCACACACAGCTTGTTCCTATAAAAGAGTCACGCTGGTCTTTTTTTAAGGATTTCTTTTAAAGCTGCTGAATGTGAGATTTGAATATGTAGCGTGAAGAATGCTGCAAGCTTCTCAATAAAATGCCATTCTGCAACGCGGCTCGTGTTGTTTCCTCCTCCAATGTGCAGATTAATCTGATGGGTGCGAGAAGCAGTTAGGATAATTCATGTCGAATATACTACTAGATATAATAGAAAGATACTACTTATTGTAACATAACATGTTAACAGCCCAAGATTAAAAATGTGTTGTTCATCAGCCTGACTATTAGATAGATAGATAGATAGATAGATAGATAGATAGATAGATAGATAGATAGATAGATAGATAGATAGATAGATAGATAGATAGTAGTCAGCGCGCTTGAGATTTCAAAAATAGATAGTCATGAGTATGTGTTATTTGAATACTATTAGCTCACTGCCTTCCAGGTCAAAAGAGGCTAAGAATTTGTACTTTTTTAACATTTATATGTTTTTTTTTATTTTATTTTATCTGGTACATGGAAAATGAAACTTCTGGAATTTCCTACCTATCTATCTATCGCTCTCTCTATATATATATACACAAAATTGTTGGTACCCTTCGGTCAATGAAAGAAAAACTCACAGTGGTCACAGAAATAACTTTAATCAGACAAAAGTAATAATAAATAAGAATTCTATGAACGTTAACCAATGAAATTGCTTTTCAACCATGCTTCAACGGAATTATTTTAAAAAATGAACTCATGGAACAGGTCCAATAGGGGTTGGACAATGAAACTGAATAGCCTAGATTTAGACCACAATAATTCATTAGTATGGTGTTGGGCCTCCGTTTGCGGCCAATTACAGCACCAGTTCGTCTTGGGAACGACAGATACAAGTCCTGCACAGTGTCCAAAGGGATTTTGAACCGTTGTTCTTGCAGAATATTGGCCAGGTCACTACATGATGCTGGAGGAAGAAAATGTTTCCTGACTCGATCCTCCAAAACACTGCAAAGTGGCTCAATAATATTTAGATCTGGTGACTGTGCAGGCCATGGGAGACGTTCAACTTCACTTTCATGTTCATCAAACCACTCTGTCACCAGTGTATTGGTGCATTATAATCCTCATACACGACATCGCCTTTGGGATACAATGTTTGAACCATTGGGTGCTCATGGTCCTCCAGAATTGGCAGTGACGCGCCCATCTAGCACAAGTATTGGGTCTAGGGAATGACATGATATTGTAGCCCAAACCATGCTTCACTCTGGGCATGAAACAGTCTGGATGGTACACTTCTTTGGGGCTTCTCCACACCGTAACTCTCTCAGATGTGGGAAGGACACTGAAGAGACCAAGATTTTCGCTGCTGTCACCATTGAAACAGATGTTTGGCGTTGGCACGAGTGACCAAATGTTTGGCTATAGCAGCCCGGCCATGTACATTGACCCTGTGGAGCTCCCTGGTGGAAACAGGAGAGTTGAGGTGCACATTTAATTCTGTAGTGGGTCAGCACCCAGACACCCCTTTCAGGCAGCTTCCTCTTGTTGGATGTGGTTTGACCTTCTTGGTGGTATGCTGACATCACCCTGGATACGGTGGCTCTTGATATATTCAATTCAATTCAAGTTTTTTGTATAGCGCTTATGTCATTGCCCCAAAGCAGCTTTACACAATCGAAAGAATTATTTAAGATACATCACAAAGACTCGGTGTCTTGGTCACAGATGCGCCAGCGAGACGCACACCAACAATCTGTCCTCTTTTGAACTCCGATATGTCGCCCATAATGTTGTGTGAATTGCAATATTGTAAGCAAAACTGTGCTATTACTCTGCTACTTAAACCCTCACACTCTGCACATTCCACCAGTGAGAGCAATCAGTGAGGATCGGCCACCAGGCTGGTCAAAATTAGCCATGAAACTTCCAACACTAAATTGGCCAGAGTTTCAGTTTCATTGTAAAACCCAATATACAGTATATATATATATTGGGTATATAAATGACCATTACATAATACCTCATCAAAACCTCATATATATATCTATATATATATAGATATATATGAGGTTTTGATGAGGTATTATGTAATGGTCATTTTATTTTTATATAATCTTCATGCTAGTAATAAACCAATAAGCTTCTGTGTAAACACACAGTGATTCTTTCTTTCTTTATTTTACACATAAACTAAAACCTTCAGTTTGTGTTCTCCAAAAATCTGCCTTGTTGGAGAAACTTACTGTAGTAGCACGTATACAAGCACAAATCACTGCTTGGTGATGTTCCCATGTGTACACTACAGTATATCACCAAAAACCTGTTGAAACCTGAGCATCACACCCACATGTGACTGTTGAACATCTCAGTCCAAATTTAATGTCATAATAACCTTCATCAGGGCTACAGATGGCAACTGAAATATGAGTTTTATGAGCAACACATATACAGTACATTACTGCTCAGGGAAATTCTTTCTTTGTCTCATATCCCAGCTTTTGTTAGTAGGCTGGAGTCATCGATTATACAGCACCCCTGGAGCATACAGGATTAAAGGGCTTAATCAGCAGCTGGGGCTTGAACAGTCAACCTTCAGATCAGTAACTCAGAGACTGAGCCACAACTAGCCTAAGAAACAGAGTTGTTGCCAGAAGTGGGATTCAAACCTATGACATGCCCTCAGTGGCTGTGACTAGTTTTATCCAGACGGTTTTCTGGTGTCTAGGTGAATAAAAAAAAATGAGAGAAGAGATTCATTTAACACTTAATTTGGTAGCATTTTCTGATCAGTGTCAAATTCATTTTAATGCTGTTAATAATTTCGCTTTTTTACTTTTCATTCTCAGTAGCTTTTGAAATTTTTCCAGTGCCAAATGCTACCTAATGCATGTGCTGTAGCTTAGCTGACTAACTAGCCAAAGTTTGCTAACGTTAGTCAAGCAACATTAAGAAAATTAGGATCGAGAAAGTAAAAGAATCTTCTCACCGCCCAGTTTCTCACCCCCTGCCCGGCCAAACCCTGGCTCCTCTACGACAATACAGAGACTAGAGATGTGCCGAAAGCAGTGAAAGTTCTCAGATACAGTCATCCCAGTCAGACTCAGTATTCAGTCATCATTATCAGAAAATGCTAGCAAAGCACAGCTATAACTACTGTACGTTTATTGTACTTGTGGCACCAGTTTGTCTACGTGTCTACATGAGTTCACCTGGTTATGTTATAAAAAGGGCTAAATGTCCACTCGCAAAAATTGGATTCGGTTCCTAAATAGTTTTTGGGCATAAAGATTTATGTTTGTCTGGAGTCCTGATCCATTCTTCTGGGAAGGATTTCTACTAGATTTAGGAATTTTGGCTGTTGAGATCAGTACAACCATGGACAAAGGTTTTGAGAATGACACAAATATGAATTTTTACAACAGCTGCTGCGTTGTAAAAAAAAAACATCTTTTTGTCAGATATTACTCCGGTATACTGAAGCATAATTACAAGCAGTGTCAAAGCCTTTGATTGACAATTACATTAGGTTTAAGTCAATATTTGCAGTGTTGATTTTTCTTTTTCAAGACTTCTACAATTCGACACTTGCATGCTGTTTATCAACTTCTGGGCCACATCCTGACTGATGGCAGCCCATTGTTGCATAATCAATTCTTGGAGATTGTCAGAATTTGTGGTTTCTTTGTTTGTCCACCTGCTTTCGAGGATCGACCACAAGTTCTCAATGAGATTAAGGTCTGGCGAGTTTCCTGCTCATGGACCCAAAAGTTCGAAGTTTTGTTCCTCGAGCCACTCAGTTATCACTTCTGCCTTATGGTCCTCACAATGCTTCATAATGCTGGAAGAGGCATTGCTCGTCACCAAACTGTTCTTTGAATGTTAGGAGGATGTTTTTGTGACCATTCTTTATTCATGGCTGTGTTCTTAGGCAAAATTGTGAGTAAGCCCACTCCCTTGGCTGAGAAGCGACCCCACACACGACGGGTCTCAGGATGCGTTACTGTTGGCACGACACAGGACTGATGGTAACCCTCACCTTCATACATTTCAAGGCTTTGCTTTGCACAGGACACTCAAATTCCTACAGTCTACCCTTGGAAAACCAGGTCTTCATGGGGCTCCCTGGAGCATTGCCAGACCGAAACAGGTTCCAGTGAAGGGAAATGTTAATTCTATAGCAAACAAAGACATTCTGTACTGTGTGCTTCAAACATTGTGCCAAAAGTTTGATGAAGAACCACATATGGACATGATGCACAGGCGTCTACAAACTAATCCTCATACTGTCCTACTGTACATAGTGTAGCTTAATGGGAATGGTATAGCGTTTAATAACAAAAAAAAAAATCCAATCTTAATTAAAATAATAAAAACATTTCTGACATTTCACGCCTGCTACAGTACATGTGTTTTTGTCAATCAATGATTAGTTCACACGCCTTAATCTTCCGTTCAAGCAGTTTATGACATCATGCATGTGTACAGTATATCACAGCTAGCTCCACCCATCCTGCAAATTCCTGTAATCGAGGTCATTAGACACAAAAAGTACACAAGCACTATAGTTTCATTCAGCAGGTCAAACAAACATGACATGACCTAATATCTACTGACATTATCTTTTCTACTAAAAGATGTAGAAGTATTACTTCTACAGTACGGCCGACTCTCCACTTAAAATAACTTAAAATCTGTGCAAATGTGGATTTATTAGTGAGACATTTATTTATTTATTTATTTATTTATTTATTTGTTGTAAGGAGTCTCCAGTGTTAGCACTTTGTAACATTCACAAAAAAAGTTGTAATTGGCAATTTGTAACATTTGATGCTGTAAAAATGGAAAAGTCAAGAAAGAGCGACAAAAAGAAGAGGCTGGGTATGAAACGAAGGAAATGATTGTATAGCTGATATAACAAAAGTGACAACAGGAAGTAACCAGTTTTGCTATTACTGTCAACATATAAAAAGGGCATTGTGCTGCTCTTTAATGAAAAAAAAAAAAAAAGAGAGAGAGAGAAAGAGAAGGCGTCACAGGCAAATTGCTCGTTTATTGTCTGCTTGAACTGCGTTATAAAATGATTGAAATACCTCAAGACATGACGTTATTGCAAAATGATTGGAACGCCAGGCCACATCACATCTCACTACGGTTATTTTCCTATAACAGCGTGACCTGCTGTGTTTCACTCTTACACATTTCTTCCTTTTCCAGACATCCACTCACGTTACATACAGTATAGCTCATGCTAATTGTGAAAAAAAAAAAAAACACACACACACACACATACACAAAAGTGTTAATCACGGCAGAGCTTTCTGCGTGTAGGTAATAAAAGAAGAAGAACTTTTTTCTGAACATGAAGTCTTTAAAAAAAAAAAAAAAAAGTTTTATGTCATATGTCATCCTGGTCTGTGAATAACCGCTATCGCCGAGATATCTGTGAGTTGCAAGTGTTAAAAATGACAACTACGAAAACAGTACAGTATACATCATTAGAATGATTACAGGTTGTGAGAAAAGCATTGACATTTTTCAGAACATTTAATAGACGTACGGTTTTAAAGTCACGACTGTAAAGGCGCTTTAAATGAGGAGCTGTAGTTCTGAGTTCTTATATGACTCTGCCTCTCTTTGTAAGTTCCTCAAACAAGGCGGGAAACCGAAAAGAGAGGAGAGAAAAAAAAAAAAAAAACAAGTGAGGAAGTGGTGTCTTGCAGAACACAGTACAAGGGACTAGACAAGTGTTGAGCCGTGTTCATGAGACTTTATAAAAAGGACTGAATTTGTGATCAGGGATCAAATTGATAATAATATGAGACATTATTTAACATTATTTTATTATAGATTTAAGCATCTATCATCAGCTAGCTGTACTGTATATGTCCAAGAGAGAGAAAGGGGCTGAGACAAAAACCTACATAAAGACGACTGAAATGAACAGAATCACACGAAATCATTAACAGGACCTCAAGCACATGTACATTATACATAACCTTGAATTGCATTGTCTACAATGTCTTGTTTAACTACTCTTCACTGACTGGAGTTCTTTTCGTAAGCCGGTGCTACATCAGTTTATAACAGAATGCATGTTTAGTGTGTGACCACACACCACTGGGTGAAAGCCATACTATTTAAGTATCGTTTCATTATGAATAAGTCATCGGCTTTCATACACTTTAGGTTGTTCAAGCCATCGTGGAGTTTTTTGTTCAGTGTTATGTTATGTCCTGTTAAACAATTAAGCCATTTCTACACACGCACAAAAAAAATACATTTCATTTACACTCAATTCATATTTAATAAACACAGTGTAATTTGGATTACACTAGGACAGGAACTATGTAGATAAAAATAATTGTCTTATTCCCAAAGGGAAATTGTAAAAAAAAAATGTCGCCAGGGTCAGCCAGGATTCTGCACCCCTGGGGCTTAAAGGGTTAAGGGCCTTGATAAAGGACTCAACAGTGGCAACGTGGCAGTGCTGGGGCTCAAACCCACAACCTTCCGACCAGAAATCCAGTGATCTTAACTGTCCACTGTAGATGGGTAATGATGTACAGTAATGTGTTCTTGTGTTTTTCTTGTAGTCTTGAGAAATAGTTCACGTCCCTGTACCTGAGCAGTTTCAGAGGAATGTTTTTGGTCTGTTAAACCACACAGTGACCTACAGTATGAATCATCCAAGCATCAAAAAAACGTATTGTGTATGAACCCGTGAGAAACAGGTGTAGATGATGACAGATGATCAGACCGGTGATTATTATACTGGTGAGTGGTTGGAACAGACGAGAGGGGAAATGAGGGCTGCTGCTGGATATGTTTTAAATGATTCCTTTCAACACGTTGCTGCCTGTCGCAGTAAAACACGTTCTCATTTATTCCACCTACAGTACATTCATTTCATGTAATATTAAGAAATGTTGGCTGGCTCAAGACATACTGTATATACAGTTCTGTACAAGATATACTGTGGACCAGCTGTCAGGATGATGTACTGTACAGTAGGTTTGAAAGATACCGATTCGACCCTTCTCTATAGTTTCGATTCAATTACAATCTACATTGACTTAAAATCCAGCTATGTGTCACCAACCGTGTCCCTCTATAGAGTTATAGACTGTCCCTCCTTGTCATGATAGCTAGATCATCACCCCTTCAGCCCTGTGATCCATGCTGGTACGTCTATTTGGAGTTACACATGGTGATCACTCACTGTGGCTGAGGATGACCCCATACGGTCAACATAAAGATATCTGTAATAATTAAGGACAGTACCAATTAAAAAACATCAAAATGGCTGTGGGCTGCTCTGACGCATACTGTACCGTTTTTATGTAACGGCTCGTAACTGCAATCACTACGATGGTTTTAGGACTAAAATTGCCTCAAGCAGAGTTCGTCAGTGAACAGTTGGTAACTGCATCAAAGTGAACTTCATGTGCAAAGTGCACTTTTGACCATGTAGCTCACAGTCATACAAGTGGTTTTATTTATGGTCACGCTATTCTGTCGACTATCACCCGAATGGAGCAT
Source organism: Clarias batrachus (assembly GCA_003987875.1). Taxonomy (NCBI): domain Eukaryota; kingdom Metazoa; phylum Chordata; class Actinopteri; order Siluriformes; family Clariidae; genus Clarias; species Clarias batrachus. The sequence continues at coordinate 11,221 of QMIH01002329.1, read as the reverse complement.
GGTTTCCCTTTTGAGCCTGGTTCCTCTCAAAGTTTCTTCCTCATGTCATCTCGGGGAGTTTTCAGTTGCTGCGCTCAAGTGTATTTTTCATCTTAATTTTTAGTGAATCAGAATTTTTATTTCTCTAATAAAGCTACTTTGAGACCAAAACATGGAAACTTGAAAATCTCTTGTGGCCAACCAAAACCTTTAATCATACTGTATATCTGATCAACACTAAGACATGCAGAAGGTCCTTTTCCTATGTCTATAGTGTATATTTTTATTCTATAAACAAACTAATTCTATGGAAATGCAGTTTGAAACAGTAAAAATCCGTCCCAATCCACATAATGTGTATAGCAACAAATGTAAAAAAATGACGCTGATTTGTCATTAACAGCTTTCCTTTTGCCTTTATTATGATTATAAATTATGATTCGTTATAACGTGACATATAGCATGCACACTGGTTCAAGAATATTTCAGATAAATAAAAAATAAAACAGAATTTAAATCAAATGTCTCTGTCTTATTAGGTCCGATTACTTTTTATAAACATTACAAATATTGTGTAAATGTTTAAACATGGTTGCGATGGTGGCTCAGGTATTTGCGGCTCTGGATTGCTGACCGGAGGTCCGGGGGTTTAAACCCATCCACTGCCGTCACTGTTGGGTCTATGGGCAAGGAGCTTTTAACCCTACTGTACTGTACGTCTTATGCAACCCATGTCACTGCATTCAGCACTGTTCCCAGACTACATTCGAAGAAGGGCGTGTTGTGACAGGAAGGACATCTGGTGTAAAACCTGTGCTAGTTTTTGCTGATCAAATTCTACTCAGTCAACACTTTGCAAAACCTTGTGCTAACAAATAAAACAACAACAACAACAACTAACTAGCCTTACTTTTGTATTTTGCTAGTTATGAACAATATAAGTCATAGATTAGCTCTCCTTTTTTTTCACACACCCATTCTTTATACTGTTTATCCTCTACAGGGACGCAAGAAGCCTGGAACCTATCCCATGGGACCCAGGCTGGGTATATCCTGCACAGGGTGCCAGTTTATCACAGGGCTCAATCACACACACTCACTCACACACTTTGGGAGCGCCAATTAGCTTCATCTGCATTTTGGTGGAAACTGGAGTATCCCAAGAAAACCCAGCAAGCAGTGTTAGAAAATGAGCGATCCACACCTCAAACAGGACTCAAACCCTCAACCTTGGAGGTGCAAGGTGCAAGTGCTAACCACTACACCACTACGAAGAACACACAGGTTGAGCTTCAAAATGCTGACATAGGGGTTTTTTTGCTACTAATGCTAAAATGTTTGTTTTTGTTTAACTAGCTGAGATCATTCAAAATATATAGATAATCAGATAAGATAAGATAAAATGATTTCATCGTGAGGCTAGCTTAGCAGCTAGTCAGACTCTCATGAGGGTAGAAGACAAACTCAAGTAAATCCATGTAATGCTGCTAGCTATCCGTAAAACAAATCAATTAAAATCATTGCGCTATGCTAATATGTGGTGTCAGAAAACAACTCAGCTGACTCGCTAACCATTTCAGTTAGACAGAAACCGAACAAACATGGGTGACAGAATAATGTGAGCTAGCTGATAGCATTAGCATTAGCTTAGCATTTCTCTCTGCCTTGTTTTGTGATTATGGCTGACCCAAACACTGAATGGTCATCAAACTGTTACGCATAAATAGGCTAGCATTTCCATTTACTTTTATTTGACATACAGCGAGTATAAGCATTAGGAGTTTATTCACTCTTTTAATTCATTCTATATGGAAAAAAAAAAAAGTTTTGATAATGTTTAGAGTTTGTTGTTCCACTCCAGGAGTAAGACGGTAAATGAGCATCTAACACAATAAGTGGATGTGAGGATGTTGATATAGTAGCATGAATGCGTAATGTTCTAGCAGGGCTGTTTCAAAGCTTCTACAAATGAGGCAGAAGTGCAAAGCAGCAGAGGAATTGTGGCGTAGCTGAAAATACAGCTTCCTGTTAAGACGCCCATCGTGCACTGCTGAAGGTGAGAGCGCTCTTGACATCGCTCTGTCTATCAAGCCTAACACAAGCTTGAGGACGCCGGGGCTTAAAACACGCAGGAAACTGTGAGGACTGATTAGATAAAACATAAGAAAGTGTAAGTCCATTTTTATTATATANTTTTTTTTAATTCAAATTAACATAGAAAAAAATTTGAGATATATACTACATGTAAAATCAGGATCAGTTCCAGGATGTGTAAAGTAATTTATTTTATTTTATATATTTATTAAACAGGACTTATGGTGTCTTAGAAGAGGCCTCTTACACCCCGTTATGGCAAAGTTCCTTGGACCAAGGTTTTTTCTCCTGGTCCTGGCAGGAGTCGCGTTATGTGAGTAGAAAACTTTTCTATAGCGGCGCGTTTCTTTGGGAAGCTAGTTTTTGGGCCGAATTGTGACATGTTGATTTTTTTTTTCCCTATATAAATGCTTTTCATGTGAGTCACATTATAGTTAATGTACTTAAAAATATAACAGTGTGTTAAATCATCATCATTTTTGGCTTCTTTGCTTGGAGCAAGGGTTATCGGGTATTGGTTATAGCATTTGAATAATAGTGTATGTTACTATTATTATTATTATTATTATTATTATTATTATTATTATTATTATTAGTCCAAATGAGAATATAATCTTTATTTTTCAATCAAAAACTCCACATGGTTTGGACTGGAGAAATATAATACCTGTATATTTATAGTAAGAAACAGTAACGATTTGAAGTTCTGTACTAAGTTGATGATTATGGAGATGATTGACGCTGGTGGACTCGGCACTTATAAACTCCTTCATTGTGGCCCGGTTTGTGTTACGTTTCTATTGTGTTGACATTTGACCACAGAGTGTTTGTGTGCATGTTTAATTGTTGTTTGTTCCTGGGAAAGAATAAGATGTGTGTGTGTGTGTGTGTGTGTTTTTTTTGGGTGTGTCCACTGACGCTTTGGTGCTACACTGTCTGACTGATGCTTAATGGCTGCTTGAATGGTTTAGCCATGTGTCGCTCGGCACTGGATTCACTGGAGTCTTGCTTTTACGCGTTCTGATTAAATATCTGTCTAAAAGCATTTTCTATTTTGATGATACTTTCAGAACCGTCATATATTTTTTTTTAGTTCTCATACTTGTGCTTCCTTTTGGGTGTTTTTTTTTCACAATGCAGTCTGCTTTTGAAACAGGGCCTCTCTGCACAGGCCTCGGACCACTTCCTCATTCGAACTGGAGCTCGTGTCTCTTCCTAGTACTGTAATCTCAAGCTCAAAGCTGATTCCGCTACAAAGGGAAAATAAATAAATAAATAAAAGGATTCATAAAGCATGCTTCTATAAAATTGAAACCACCTTATACTATTAAGCTGTGTAGTATATAAATGAAACTTGTAGCGTTTGGGGAGTGAAAAGTTAAAGTCACATGTCACATGTCAGAATCATTAGAGATTAACAGTGTGTTGTGTGTGTAAACCATGATAAAACAGCTACAGTATAAATCATCTCCTAGGCTGCGAAATGTAATTTTAATACTTAATTTTAATACATATTTTTAATGTTGCAGTAATAAATGGTTTATTATAATATTATGAGTGTAATAATACATACTACATAATTTCGAAATATATCTGGACAATTATTACAGTATGTTCATAAATAATATGCAACAACCACCTTAGGACCTTTGAACTGTAACCTTGGTGTGGTCGAACAGTTCAAAGAATAAAAGGAGTTCTTTAAAGGTACTCCACAGTTCTTAAACAGGTCTATGTAAATTGTAAATGCAGAGCGAATTTTGCCAAACCGGTTACACTTTAGCTAGCATTAAACACACCCATTTATCTCAAAAATTCCAAAAATACTTTCAAGCATTGCTGAACAATTCTTAAATTACACAGCAGTGTGTGAGTGTGTTATATCGCACATTTGACGGGAAATGTTAATAATGCAGTTATTAAAATTCTTGAAAAATCGGATATTGCGCACTATAGAAAGAGAAAAAGTGTAATATACAGAAATTTATCACAATGATATTACAATTTAATAATACTACAATTTACAATTACAATTTGATAATATTCTACTACTACTTCAAATACTACTACTATATTACTATAATAATAATAATAATAATAATAATAATAATAATAGAATATAACAATATAATTTTACATCTTTCAGATGATAAGCAAAATAGAATAATATGTTTTACCTTTATAGAATTATATATTTAAATAGGAAGCGGTACTGTTTTGTATTGTATACTGTATTGTATTTCATCATATTTTATGTATTTTTGCAGTCACATTAGAACATAATGTAATGTAAATGTTTTTGCCAGGTACTTTCAGACATTAAAATAAATATGATAAATCTATTCAGCTACTGTATGTTGCATGTCTTACTGTTTACTACCGTTTAAGTAATAGCTAAAATAATTAACAAACCAAAATAATAACATGATAGGATAATTTAGTTTATCAACACATTCATTACTCAAATCAAACACACAAGAATTAATTCATAGTTTTAATTAATATGTATATAAAATAATCTTTATCTAATTATTATATAATGGTTTGTAAATGCATTCTCACAGCAGAGCTGATCCTTGTTTCATCAACATTTCATCAGATTTTTTTTTAAATTAAGTTTTGCATCTACACCCATCAAGCTTCTTACACTACTTGTTGTGGATATACTTTACACTAGAATTTTTCCTCAGGTTTTTGTACATTGTTGAGAAATGACTCTTTTAATACAAGCCACTTGGTCATTCCGTGTTATACTGAAGCAGACTGAATGAAGTGAGTTGAAGTAAGTTTCAGAAATGATAAAGTTCCATTAAGTGGGTGTAACTTTGAGAAGAAAAAAAAAGTGTGTTGGCTGTGTGTGTGTGTGTGTGTGTGTGTGTGCAGTTTAAGCTGTGAACTGAGTTGAGCAAAGCCACATCCGGAAAAGAGGGCTGTCAAAAGACGCTCTTGCAAATCATAGTTCTGCTTTATTAGTCCTGTAGACTATACTGTATAGCCTGTGTTCTACACACACACACATATATATATACACGCACACACATATTGATATAATGTGCATTTGATTAGGGACTATCCAGGGACAACATTGTTTTTTTTTTTCTTGAATATTTTATTAAATTATTATTATTATTATTATTATTAAATAGAATCTGTTAATTGGCTGTCGTGACTTAAAAAGTATAACAAACTTACCAGAAGATAAATGAACTTTTGCAAGAAGCAGAACAAAAGAAAAGAAAGCAAAATGTTCTTGGGAAAGGGGGGGTAGGGTAGGGTTTTACAGCACACAGGAAACTGTGGTTAAAAAACTGAAATAGCTTTTGTGTGCACTGTGTTGCTATGACAACCAGGCTGTGCTGTACATAGGCCAGTGTCAGTGATGCTCCTGCGTTCGATAGATTATACGAATTGGACAGGAAATGGTCGTTTAATATGTATAGACTGAGTTTAAAAAATACAACACACAATGCCCTAATTGTCACTAACAGTATTGTTTTGTTTGAAGACGGTACAAAGGAAACACAATTCTCCTGCTTATGTGCATAATACAATGATTTTGTCACACAGGTCAGAATAACCCTAATATCATGCAGCCTTCTGCCAAACATACAGCATCGTTCAATCTTTCAATCATGATAACACATTGTCATCTTATCATCCTTCTCCTGCTACTCCTCCTCATTGTCATCACACACTGATCAGTCTTACACTCACCAAAAGTCTAAGCTCTCACAAAGTCTAATCTTCAGTCAAAATTTCACCTGTAAAACCCTAATGCTCAAAGTAATTAAACATATTGAGTACTGTTAACTTAAATAATTACAATTAAAATTAATAGACCTTGATGAGTATTTAGAACTTTTTGATATTTATAACTGTAAGTACTTAAATAACAGTAATTGTCACGTTAAAGTTCCACCAACTTAAAATCTTTCAGACTAATGATTTTGTGTCTGACGTCATCAGAGCAATAAGGCACTGGTGGCTCAGTGGTAGATGCTTCGTCTGCCATGCGAAAGACCTGGGTTTGATTCCCAACACCTGGATGAAGTGCCTGCCCAGGTAGCCCGGTGTGCCGACCGGATTGTCTGCTTGTCTTGCCCATTGCCGGGAGAAGCCAAAAGACCAACAACAATTTATTTGATTTGCAACAACTAAAAAGAATTATAATTGCTATTAAATAGTATGAGTTTGGCTACTCAATAATGCACGTAAAGAACGATTAATATGAATGAGTACAAAAACTGATTCTGTTTACTTAAAGTTGGAAACATCATTATTTAAAAAAATTGACGTAACTGATTACCTCAAATTGTTTGAGTTTTCCGAACTTAGTTGGGTTTATGGTGTACGTGGTGAACACCATGCTGTACTTCATCTCAGATTGGTTTTGTGCCCACCAGAAAGTTTTCCTCTCTTATTGCAGAGTGCCTGAAGGCTCACATGTGCTTCCAGTGTGTCACATGAAGCCAGGCAACTGCATCTTTTTCAATCTCTGTCATGCTGTGCCACAGTGCACTCACAGGAAAGCCATTTTGCATATATGAGCTCACAGGTACTTAGTTAAGTAACTAAGTGTAAATATAAATTCTAAAATGAATGAATAAATGAATAAATAATTACGTTATTTTAATAGAATATTAAAATCTCAGTGTCCTTTAAAAAAATGAATAGGTAATATCAATATATAAACCATATTTTGTACTTTAATATTTTGTAATCGGAGATCCTTTTATGGAGTACTTTTTTTTGTAATTACTTTACAAAAAAAATTAACAAATGAATAAATAAATGATGCTACATATAAACCGTGTTTAATCCCCATTAAAATACTTCTTTAAATAATTTTTTTAAAGGTAAGTTCAATGAAGACGAACCAAAATTCGAAGTAAAAATATACAGTATTTTACACAGAAAGTTAAACATTTTAGATTGTTAATTTACAGTAATGATCTCAAATGATCTTCAAAGTGACTTACATTTTGTACACTGTAAACCCGATTAAGTTGGCAAAACTCAAAATATTAGAGGTAATCAGTTACATCAAAATTTTTAAGTAATGATGTTTCCAATTTTAAGTAAACAGGACTATCAGTTTTTGAGTTTGTTGAACTTGTGCAAATCAAAAAGACCAACCAGTCCAAGGATCGAACCCAGGCCTTCCACATGGCAGTTACCACTGTGTCACGAGTGCTCTTTAGATTTTACATTGGAGGAAGTTTTACTTAAGTTATTGTTACTTAAGTACTTACGATTACATTAAATATTAAATTTGTTCAGTTAACTGGAAAAGTGTCATTTCTACAAACTCATAAATGCCAAAAAGTTCTGAATAAAAAAAAAATAGTTCAAAAAGGTCTATTAATTTGACCTAACTGCAGTTATTTAAGTTAACAGTACTCAATGTATTATTTAAGTTAACAGTACTCAATGTGTTTAATTACTTTGAGCATTAGGGTTTACAGTGTATGTTTCTACAATGAAACAAACAAACAAAACTTAAATGTTCCTCGTAAGTGATTTGCAATTATTTATTTATTGCATGTATTATTGTTTATTTAAATTTTGTTTGATGTTCTCCTCTCTCAACATCTGTACTCAAATGGCACCAATAACCTGGTCAGTGATCATAATTACACTTTATCTAGATATAAACTCTAACCGTAGAGCATAAGGTGCTGGGATGCCTTCATTCATGTTTCTGCACTGAAGCCAAACAAATCTGTACACACAAAGTGCCAATATTTTACATGTTGTGCTTTTGTTACCACAGATACTGGAACCACAGTCAAAATGACAGCTGAAGCAGGTAACAATTTCTCTCTCCCACTCTCTCTTGATCGCTCTTATTTTTAGTTATAATGTTTAGTTGTAATATTTGTTTGTTTGGTTTTAACACAATCCTAGTCTTTTATTATTTAGGTTTTTTATATATATATTTATATTTTGTATTAATTTCCCAAAACAATTGTATTTTATTCAACTGTTTTTGTGTTTGTGTGAATAGTCATTGTACTGTATGTTTCTGGGAATCATTTTAATCCAAGCATTTTTAATTTAAGTCCATTTCTGTAAAGTAAATAAAGAAATTCATAATTATTGTATTGTTCTGACAGTAGCACATCATGCTAGTGTCTTCAACAAAAAAATCAGCGTGCCATTGCCTACATTTTTAATCATGAACTGTGGTACTCTGTCCTCTTATCATACATCAAATATACAGTGGAACCTTGAATTACGAGCATAATTCGTTCTGGAAGTGGGCTTGTGTTCCAAAACACTAGTAAACCAAATCATCATTTCCCATAAGAAATAATGAAACTCAAATTATTCGTTCCACAGCCCCAAAAATAAATACATACAAATACTTAATACAATCTATAAAATGAAAATAAAACAAATGAATCTGCACTTTACCTTTAAAAAAAAAGTCCAAATAAATCCCGACAGATAGGTGTTTCCCTTGGTGCGCGCAGGCGCCGTGTGTGTGTGTGTGTGTGTGTGTGTGTGTGTGTGTGTGTGTGTGTGTGTAATTAGCCCCTTCCCTCGCCTCTTTTTACACAGTAACAGTCCTCCTCCCTCTCCCCACCGCGCTTTTTAAGTTTCACAACAAACACACACACACACACGCACACACACACACAACGGAAACATCGCTTTAACAGGAAAAAAAGAAATCTCTCTGACACTGGTATGAGCGTATATTAACAGAATCACTTTTTAAGTTTCACAACAAGCGCATAAACACAGCGGAAACACCGTTTTAACAGAAAAAAGAAAACTCACTGAGACTGGTGTGAGCACATACTAAGGGAATCACTTTTTTTTTAAGTTTCACAACAAACGGACACACACACAAACACAGCGGAAACACCGTTTTAACTGGGAAAAAAGAAATCTCTCTGACCTGACGTGAGCGCATACTAAGGAAATCACTGCTGTAAAGTAAAAAAATGAACCAGCACCTTACAGAGCAGAGTTTCTGTATGTTTGTGAAGCCTGGGAGGGGGTGAAAAGGCGAGAGAGCGTCTGTACGTGTGTGTGCGTGTGTGTGTGTGTGAGACGAGCAGAGTTTCTGTGTGTTTGTGAAGCCGTGGGGGAGGGGGGGAGGTGAAAAAGTGAGAGAGTGATGCTCGGTGTCAAAATAAGAGTCCCATGTGTGATACATGTTACTCGACGCTCGTAAACTAATACTTGCTCGGTTTCTGAATAAAAATTTATTCAAAATCTTTGCTCGGTTTGCGGAACACTCATAAACCACGTTACTCGCAATCTGAGGTTCCACTGTATTAGAAAGTCCTGGCAATATCTTAATTTTATGATTATTTTAAAAATATGTTTAAAATTTATATAATTGTTCTAACAGGATGCTCTAATCCACCTTTTGGTAACAATCTACTGTAGAATTTTCCATTTCTCTCTCCACCCCCGCCCACCCAAAAATGTTAATGACTGTATTTAACTCCGTTCTTATATACAGTAGGTTACAGTTACCTGTAAGGGGGGAAAGGATGTGATGTTATTTACGATGATTTGATTTTGTTTTACATTACCTGCACCAAAATGTCAGATATGTGTATGGATTTTTTTTATAGATGCTGTACATGTTGATATACTCATGAATTTGACTTGGTTTAGCTACAGAGTGTGTCATTAAAAAGAAAACAAACAAACAAACAAACAAACAAAAAAGAACAAATCTGAGCAAGACAGGTAATAACTTTCTATTGTAGGGAATGAATGATAGCTAGTTCAGTGGTAAGGGTGCATGGTGTGATTTTAGCTGTGCACACATCTTTTGTAAGTGCACTTACTTTTGTAAGTCGCTCTTCTCTCCAAATGTATAAACGTAAATGTAAATCTTTAGAATGCACTGAATTGTCCACTTGTTCATATATTCATGCATTCTGTCAGAAGTAATATAAAAAAAGTCACATCAGGCTCACCCACACACTGTAAACCCTGATGCTCAAATTAATTAAACACATTGAGTACTGTTAACTTAAATAATTGAAATTAGTTCAAATGAATCGACCTTGATGAGTATTCAGAACTTTTTGGTATTTATGAGTTTGTAGAAATAACACTTTTCAAGTTAGCTGAACAAATTTGATATTTTAAGCCACAGTAACTGTCTCCATAAAGTTCCACCAACTTAAAATCTTTCAGCCGGGCGATTTTGTGTCTGACATCATCAATGCCCACACGGAATTGTTTTAATCAAGATGGTGGCTTGGTCTGTCTTCACATAATCTTTACAAATCTGGGCACCCTAAAGTGGCTCAGTGGTAGGTGTTTCGTTTGCGATGTGAAAGGCTCAGGTTTGATTCCCAACAACTGGATGAAGTGTCTGTCGCAAGCCCAGGTAAAAGGGGAGAGTTCTGTCAGGAAGGGCATCTGGTGTAAAACCTGTGCCAAGCTTGTGTGCGGACTGGATTGTCTCCTGTGGCAACAGCAATTTATTTGATTTGCAACAAACTCAAAAACTGATTGGAACTGATAAAATTGGAAAAATCATTACTTAAAAATTTTTATGTAACTGATTACCTCAAATTTTTTTAGTTTTGCCAACTTATACAGGCTTAGAGTGCAAGCAACACACAACAATACAAAGCAAACAACACAGAGCCTGAGACAGGTATTCTCAGTCCTATAGTAGGGAATGAAGTTAGATGATCTGTATTTCTAGTACTGTATTATTACAGTAACCTTTATTATGTTCTGTTTTACATGAAAGATCATATACACATATATTCTATTTTTAATAATAGCAGGAAAAGACACATCAGGCTCACCCACAAGCGACATACAACAACACGAAGCAAAAACCAACGAGACTGAGTCAGGTAACAACTAACTATTGTAAGGAATGAAGTTAGAAGATCTGCATTCATAGTCCTGTATGATTATAGTTCCATAGAAACCTTTATTATGTCCTCTATTACATGAAAGATCATGTTCGCATGTATTCTGTCTGTAAAAGTACCAGGMAAAGACACATCAGGCTCACCCACAAGCGACACACAACAACACGAAGCAAAAACCAACGAGATTGAGTCAGGTAACAACTAACTATTGTAGGGAATAAAGTTAGATGATCTGCATTCATCCTACTGTATGATTATAGTTCCATAGAAAGTTTTATTAT